>JAUIMM010002744.1:0-80765 GCA_031769625.1 Taudactylus pleione
CCTCTCTCTCCCCTCCTCCCCTCTCTCTCTCCCCTCCTCTCCTGTCTTTCTCTCTCCTCTCTCTCTCTCTCTCTCCTCTTTCTCTCCTCTCCTCTCCTCTCACCCCCCCTATCCTATAAAACCCAGAAAGAGATATAGAGTGGATACGGTGCACCGTAATGGGATATAGCTTGGATATGGTGCACCAGAACGGTATATAGAGTGGATGCGGTGCACCGTAATGGGATATAGCTTGGATATGGTGCACCAGAACGGTATATAGAGTGGATAAGGAGCGACAGAATGGGATATAGCGTGGATATTATGCGCCGAATAATGACGTTGGGTTAACATTGGGATCACTGAAATGAAAAAAGTGTAGACAGATAAAGTACCAACCAATCAGCTCTTGTAATTTTTACAGCACAGCCTGGAAAATGACAGGAGCTGAATGGTTAGTACTTCTCCTCACTGTTATTCCCACCGCCCCAAACCAATATGGCCGCAAAGGCATCACCCTGGTTGCTATAGTAACGCGCATGCTCAGAGACAGGGAATGAGTGCTTCAGGATTTAATGTTTGAGAGACGCCTTAGGTCTGAGACACTGTACTCTTATCTGTCCTCGTTGTACAGCAGCGGCGGCCATTTTCCTATAGTACACGGTCCGCACTCATCAGCGGCGGCGGCCATCTTCCTGTAGTACTAACCAGAGCTCTGAAACACTAGCAGCGGCGGCCATCTTCCTGTAGTACTGGAGATGTGACCACCAGCGGCGGCGGCCATCTTGCCATAGCCGTCACACAATGCTTCCATTGTACAAGCACCGCTCAGGCTATAGACTGTCTGCATCGGAGGTAACGTGTGTGATTACATTCTGGTTATTATAGAGAGGGGCGAGCCCTGATGATGATGTGTGACCACCCCCTGTGTCTCTCCTCTGGGGGTGAGTGACCCTCAGTAAGCCTCTCAGATGAGCATGTTTACAGGAATCCAGAAAACATGACCTGTTGGGGATACCTGCTATATAGTCAGTGTATACCGCATGTATCAGATACAGGCAGTCTGTAGGTAGGGTGGCCACCTGTCCTGTATTATACAGGACCCTACCTGCGTTCACTATTAATCAGTATGGGACGCAGTTTGTCCCATTTTCAGACCAGGTTCGGTTCCTCACTCGCCAGCGGTGACTGTATGAGTCCGCGCGCTCTCAGCCTATGGAGATAAAGTACCAGCCAATCAGCTCCTAACTGCCATGTCACAGGCTGTGTTGGAAAAATGACAAGTAGGAGCTGGTTGTCTGGTACTTTATTTCCGTCCAAGGCTCAGTAAATAGACCCTTATGTGCATGTGTGCAGCATCATCGTGACTGAGAGAGGTCACTACACAGCACAGCGGCACGCAGACAGAGGCTGAGGACGGAGCACCTATAGAGCAGCAGCACAGTATTTCCGTACCCATAATGGGATGGATGGACCCATAGCTACCATAAATTTGGGATTTGGATTACACCCACCCAGCCTGTAAAGAGGAGTGGCAGGAGGCTGGAGGGACACAGGGTGCTTAAGGCTGGAGAGACACAGGGTGCTGAAGGCTGGAGAGACAAAGGGTGCTGAAGGCTGGAGAGACACAGAACAGGAGGCTGGAGAGACAAAGGGTGCAGGAGGCTGGAGAGTCACAGTGAGCAGGAGGCTGGAGAGACACAGGGTGCTGAAGGCTGGAGAGTCACAGTGAGCAGGAGGCTGGAGAGACACAGGGTGCTGAAGGCTGGAGAGACACAGGGTGCTGAAGGCTGGAGAGAAAAAGGGTGCAGGAGGTTGGAGAGACACAGAACAGGAGGCTGCTGACATTATACAGTAACACCGGGGGATGTGTCTGGGTGATGACCGGAGAGGTGACTGCTGGGAATGGGACATTATACAGTAACACCGGGGGATGTGTCTAGATGATGACCGGAGAGGTGACTGCTGGGAAGGGGACATTATACAGTAACACCGGGGGATGTGTCTGGGTGATGACCGGAGAGGTGACTGCTGGGAATGGGACATGATACAGTAACACCGGGGGATGTGTCTGCGTGATGACCGGAGGTGACTGCTGGGATGTGTCTGGGTGATGACCGGAGAGGTGACTGCTGGGAAGGGGACATTATACAGTAACACCAGGGTGTGTGTCTGGGTGATGACCGGAGAGGTGACTGCTGGGAAGGGGACATTATACAGTAACACCGGGGGATGTGTCTGGGTGATGACCGGAGAGGTGACTGCTGGGAATGGGACATGATACAGTAAAACCGGGGGATGTGTCTGCGTGATGACCGGAGGTGACTGCTGGGATGTGTCTGGGTGATGACCGGAGAGGTGACTGCTGGGAAGGGGACATTATACAGTAACACCAGGGTGTGTGTCTGGGTGATGACCGGAGAGGTGACTGTTGGGAAGGGGACATTATACAGTAACACCGGGGGATGTGTCTGGGTGATGACCGGAGAGGTGACTGCTGGGAATGGGACATTATACAGTAACACCAGGGGATGTGTCTGGGTGATGACTGGAGAGGTGACTGCTGGGAATTGTACATTATACAGTAACACGATGGGATGTGTCTGGGTGATGACTGGAGAGGTGACTGCTGGGAAGGGGACATTATACAGTAACACCAGGGGATGTGTCTGGGTGATGACTGGAGAGGTGACTGCTGGGAATGGGATATTATACAGTAACACCAGGGGAGGTGTCTGGGTGATGACCGGAGAGGTGACTGCTGGGAAGGGGACATTATACAGTAAAACCGAGGGATGTGTCTGGGTGATGACCGGAGAGGTGACTGCTGGGAATGGGACATTATATAGTAACAGCGGGGGATGTGTCTGGGTGATGACCAGAGAGGTGACTGCTGGGAATGGGACATTATACAGTAACACCGGGGGATGCGTCTGCGTGATGACCGGAGAGGTGACTGCTGGGAATGGGACATGATACAGTAACACCGGGGGATGCGTCTGCGTGATGACCGGAGAGGTGACTGTTGGGAATGGGACATGATACAGTAACATCGGGGGATGCGTCTGCGTGATGACCGGAGAGGTGACTGTTGGGAATGGGACATGATACAGTAACATCGGGGGATGCGTCTGGGTGATGACCGGAGAGGTGACTGCTGGGAATGGGACATTATACAGTAACACCGGAGGATGTGTCTGGGTGATGACCGGAGAGGTGACTGCTGGGAATGGGACATTATACAGTAACACCAGGGGATGTGTCTGGGTGATGACCGGAGAGGTGACTGTTGGGAAGGGGACATTATACAGTAACACCAGGGGATGTGTCTGCGTGATGACCGGAGAGGTGACTGCTGGGATGTGTCTGGGTGATGACCGGAGAGGTGACTGCTGGGAAGGGGACATTATACAGTAACACCAGGGTGTGTGTCTGGGTGATGACCGGAGAGGTGACTGTTGGGAAAGGGACTTTATACAGTAACACCGGGGGATGTGTCTGGGTGATGACCGGAGAGGTGACTGCTGGGAAAGGGACTTTATACAGTAACACCGGGGGATGTGACTGGGTGATGACCGGAGAGGTGACTGCTGGGAATGGGACATTGTACAGTAACACCGGGGGATGTGTCTGCGTGATGACCGGAGAGGTGAGTGCTGGGAATGGGACATTATACAGTAACACCGGGGGATGTGTCTGGGTGATGACCGGGGAGGTGACTGCTGGGAATGGGACATGATACAGTAACATCGGGGGATGTGTCTGCGTGATGACCGGAGAGGTGACTGCTGGGAATGGGACATTGTACAGTAACACCGGGGGATGTGTCTGGGTGATGACCGGAGAGGTGACTGCTGGGAAGGGGACATTATACAGTAACACCAGGGTGTGTGTCTGGGTGATGACCGGAGAGGTGACTGTTGGGAAAGGGACTTTATACAGTAACACCGGGGGATGTGTCTGGGTGATGACCGGAGAGGTGACTGCTGGTAAAGGGACTTTATACAGTAACACCGGGGGATGTGACTGGGTGATGACCGGAGAGGTGACTGCTGGGAATGGGACATTGTACAGTAACACCGGGGGATGTGTCTGCATGATGACCGGAGAGGTGAGTGCTGGGAATGGGACATTATACAGTAACACCGGGGGATGTGTCTGGGTGATGACCGGGGAGGTGACTGCTGGGAATGGGACATGATACAGTAACATCGGGGGATGTGTCTGCGTGATGACCGGAGAGGTGACTGCTGGGAATGGGACATTGTACAGTAACACCGGGGGATGTGTCTGGGTGATGACTGGAGAGGTGACTGTTGGGAATGAGACATTATACAGTAACACCAGGGGATGTGTCTGGGTGATGACTGGAGAGGTGACTGCTGGAAATGGGACATTATACAGTAACACCAGGGGATGTCTCTAGGTGATGACCGGAGAGGTGACTGCTGGAAATGGGACATTATACAATAACACCACAGGATGTGTCTGGGTGATGACCGGAGAGGTGACTGCTGGGAAGGGGACATTATACAGTAACACCGGGGGATGTGTCTGGGTGATGACCGGAGAGGTGACTGCTGGGAAGGGGACATTATACAGTAACACCGGGGGATGTGTCTGGGTGATGACCAGAGAGGTGACTGCTGGGAATGGGACATGATACAGTAACACCGGGGGATGTGTCTGCGTGATGACCGGAGAGGTGACTGCTGGGAATGGGACATTATACAGTAACACCAGGGGATGTGTCTGGGTGATGACTGGAGAGGTAACTGCTGGGAATGGGACATTATACAGTAACACCAGGGGATGTGTCTGGGTGATGACTGGAAAGGTGACTGCTGGGAATTTTATAACACATGGGGATGTGTCTGGGTGATGTCTGGAGAGGTGACTGCTGGGAATTGGACATTTTACAGTAACATGATGGGATGTGTCTGGGTGATGACTGGAGAGGTGACTGCTGGGAAGGGGACATTATACAGTAACACCAGGGGATGTGTCTGGGTGATGACTGGAGAGGTGACTGCTGGGAATGGGATATTATACAGTAACACCAGGGGAGGTGTCTGGGTGATGACCGGAGAGGTGACTGCTGGGAATGGGACATTATACAGTAACACCGGGGGATGTGTCTGGGTGATGACCGGAGAGGTGACTGCTGGGAAGGGGACATTATACACTAACACCGGGGGATGTGTCTGGGTGATGACCGGAGAGGTGACTGCTGGGAATGGGAAATGATACAGTAACACCGGGGGATGTGTCTGCGTGATGACCGGAGAGGTGACTGCTGGGATGTGTCTGGGTGATGACCGTAGAGGTGACTGCTGGGAAAGGGACATTATACAGTAACACCAGGGTGTGTGTCTGGGTGATGACTGGAGAGGTGACTGTTGGGAATGAGACATTGTACAGTAACACCCGGGGATGTGTCTGGGTGATAACTGGAGAGGTGACTGCTGGGAAGGGGACATTGTACACTAACACCGGGGGATGTGTCTGGGTGATGACCGGAGAGGTGACTGCTGGGAATGGGACATTATACAGTAACACCAGGGGATGTGTCTGGGTGATGACTGGAGAGGTGACTGCTGGGAATTGTACATTATACAGTAACACGATGGGATGTGTCTGGGTGATGACTGGAGAGGTGACTGCTGGGAAGGGGACATTATACAGTAACACCAGGGGATGTGTCTGGGTGATGACTGGAGAGGTGACTGCTGGGAATGGGATATTATACAGTAACACCAGGGGAGGTGTCTGGGTGATGACCGGAGAGGTGACTGCTGGGAAAGGGACATTATACAGTAAAACCGAGGGATGTGTCTGGGTGATGACCGGAGAGGTGACTGCTGGGAATGGGACATTATATAGTAACACCGGGGGATGTGTCTGGGTGATGACCGGAGAGGTGACTGCTGGGAATGGGACATTATACAGTAACACCGGGGGATGCGTCTGCGTGATGACCGGAGAGGTGACTGCTGGGAATGGGACATGATACAGTAACACCGGGGGATGCGTCTGCGTGATGACCGGAGAGGTGACTGTTGGGAATGGGACATGATACAGTAACATCGGGGGATGCGTCTGGGTGATGACCGGAGAGGTGACTGCTGGGAATGGGACATTATACAGTAACACCGGAGGATGTGTCTGGGTGATGACCGGAGAGGTGACTGCTGGGAATGGGACATTATACAGTAACACCAGGGGATGTGTCTGCGTGATGACCGGAGAGGTGACTGCTGGGATGTGTCTGGGTGATGACCGGAGAGGTGACTGCTGGGAAGGGGACATTATACAGTAACACCAGGGTGTGTGTCTGGGTGATGACCGGAGAGGTGACTGTTGGGAAAGGGACTTTATACAGTAACACCGGGGGATGTGTCTGGGTGATGACCGGAGAGGTGACTGCTGGGAAAGGGACTTTATACAGTAACACCGGGGGATGTGACTGGGTGATGACCGGAGAGGTGACTGCTGGGAATGGGACATTGTACAGTAACACCGGGGGATGTGTCTGCGTGATGACCGGAGAGGTGAGTGCTGGGAATGGGACATTATACAGTAACACCGGGGGATGTGTCTGGGTGATGACCGGGGAGGTGACTGCTGGGAATGGGACATGATACAGTAACACCGGGGGATGTGTCTGCGTGATGACCGGAGAGGTGACTGCTGGGAATGGGACATTGTACAGTAACACCGGGGGATGTGTCTGGGTGATGACCGGAGAGGTGACTGCTGGGAAGGGGACATTATACAGTAACACCAGGGTGTGTGTCTGGGTGATGACCGGGGAGGTGACTGCTGGGAATGGGACATGATACAGTAACATCGGGGGATGTGTCTGCGTGATGACCGGAGAGGTGACTGCTGGGAATGGGACATTGTACAGTAACACCGGGGGATGTGTCTGGGTGATGACTGGAGAGGTGACTGTTGGGAATGAGACATTGTACAGTAACACCCGGGGATGTGTCTGGGTGATGACCGGAGAGGTGACTGCTGGAAATGGGACATTATACAGTAACACCAGGGGATGTCTCTAGGTGATGACCGGAGAGGTGACTGCTGGAAATGGGACATTATACAATAACACCACAGGATGTGTCTGGGTGATGACCGGAGAGGTGACTGCTGGGAAGGGGACATTATACAGTAACACCGGGGGATGTGTCTGCGTGATGACCGGAGAGGTGAGTGCTGGGAATGGGACATTATACAGTAACACCGGGGGATGTGTCTGGGTGATGACCGGGGAGGTGACTGCTGGGAATGGGACATGATACAGTAACACCGGGGGATGTGTCTGCGTGATGACCGGAGAGGTGACTGCTGGGAATGGGACATTGTACAGTAACACCGGGGGATGTGTCTGGGTGATGACCGGAGAGGTGACTGCTGGGAAGGGGACATTATACAGTAACACCAGGGTGTGTGTCTGGGTGATGACCGGAGAGGTGACTGTTGGGAAAGGGACTTTATACAGTAACACCGGGGGATGTGTCTGGGTGATGACCGGAGAGGTGACTGCTGGGAAAGGGACTTTATACAGTAACACCGGGGGATGTGACTGGGTGATGACCGGAGAGGTGACTGCTGGGAATGGGACATTGTACAGTAACACCGGGGGATGTGTCTGCGTGATGACCGGAGAGGTGAGTGCTGGGAATGGGACATTATACAGTAACACCGGGGGATGTGTCTGGGTGATGACCGGGGAGGTGACTGCTGGGAATGGGACATGATACAGTAACATCGGGGGATGTGTCTGCGTGATGACCGGAGAGGTGACTGCTGGGAATGGGACATGATACAGTAACACCGGGGGATGTGTCTGGGTGATGACTGGAGAGGTGACTGTTGGGAATGAGACATTGTACAGTAACACCCGAGGATGTGTCTGCGTGATAACTGGAGAGGTGACTGCTGGGAAGGGGACATTGTAAACTAACACCGGGGGATGTGTCTGGGTGATGACCGGAGAGGTGACTGCTGGAAATGGGACATTATACAGTAACACCAGGGGATGTCTCTAGGTGATGACCGGAGAGGTGACTGCTGGAAATGGGACATTATACAATAACACCACAGGATGTGTCTGGGTGATGACCGGAGAGGTGACTGCTGGGAAGGGGACATTGTACACTAACACCGGGGGATGTGTCTGGGTGATGACCGGAGAGGTGACTGCTGGAAATGGGACATTATACAGTAACACCAGGGGGATGTCTCTAGGTGATGACCGGAGAGGTGACTGCTGGAAATGGGACATTATACAATAACACCACAGGATGTGTCTGGGTGATGACCGGAGAGGTGACTGCTGGGAAGGGGACATTATACAGTAACACCGGGGGATGTGTCTGGGTGATGACCGGAGAGGTGACTGCTGGGAAGGGGACATTATACAGTAACACCGGGGGATGTGTCTGGGTGATGACCGGAGAGGTGACTGCTGGGATGTGTCTGGGTGATGACCAGAGAAGTGACTGCTGGGAAGGGGACATTATACAGTAACACCAGGGTGTGTGTCTGGGTGATGACCGGAGAGGTGACTGTTGGGAAGGGGACATTATACACTAACACCGGGGGATGTGTCTGGGTGATGACCGGAGAGGTGACTGCTGGGAATGGGACATTATACAGTAACACCGGGGGATGTGTCTGGGTGATGACTGGAGAGGTGACTGCTGGGAATGGGACATATTACTGTAATACCGGGGGATGTGTCTGGGTGATGACTGGAGAGGTAACTGCTGGGAATGGGACATTATACAGTAACACCAGGGGATGTGTCTGGGTGATGACTGGAAAGGTGACTGCTGGGAATTTTATATTATACAGTAACACCAGGTGATGTGTCTGGGTGATGACTGGAGAGGTGACTGCTGGGAATTGGACATTTTACAGTAACACGATGGGATGTGTCTGGGTGATGACTGGAGAGGTGACTGCTGGGAAGGGGACATTATACAGTAACACCAGGGGATGTGTCTGGGTGATGACTGGAGAGGTGACTGCTGGGAATGGGATATTATACAGTAACACCAGGGGAGGTGTCTGGGTGATGACCGGAGAGGTGACTGCTGGGAAGGGGACATGATACAGTAACACCGGGGGATGTGTCTGGGTGATGACTGGAGAGGTGACTGTTGGGAATGAGACATTGTACAGTAACACCCGGGGATGTGTCTGCGTGATAACTGGAGAGGTGACTGCTGGGAAGGGGACATTGTACACTAACACCGGGGGATGTGTCTGGGTGATGACTGGAGAGGTGACTGCTGGGAATGGGACATTATACAGTAACACCGGGGGATGTGTCTGGGTGATGACCGGAGAGGTGACTGCTGGGAAGGGGACATTATACAGTAACACCGGGGGATGTGTCTGGGTGATGACCGGAGAGGTGACTGCTGGGAATGGGAAATGATACAGTAACACCGGGGGATGTGTCTGCGTGTTGACTGGAGAGGTGACTGCTGGGAAGGGGACATTATACAGTAACACCAGGCTGTGTGTCTGGGTGATGACCGGAGAGGTGACTGTTGGGAAGGGGACATTATACAATAACACCACGGGATGTGTCTGGGTGATGACCGGAGAGGTGACTGCTGGGAATGGGACATTATACAGTAACACCGGGGGCTGTGTCTGGGTGATGACCGGAGAGGTGACTGCTGGGATGTGTCTGGGTGATGACCGGAGAGGTGACTGCTGGGAAGGGGACATTATACAGTAACACCAGGGGATGTGTCTGGGTGATGACCGGAGAGGTGACTGTTGGGAATGGGACATTATACAATAACACCACGGGATGTGTCTGGGTGATGACCGGAGAGGTGACTGCTGGGAATGGGATATTATACAGTAACACCGGGGGCTGTGTCTGGGTGATGATCGGAGAGGTGACTGCTGGGAAGGGGACATTATACAGTAACACGGGGGGATATGTCTGGGTGATGACCGGAGAGGTGACTGCTGGGAATGGGACATGATACAGTAACACCGGGGGATGTGTCTGCGTGATGACCGGAGAGGTGACTGCTGGGAATGGGACATTGTACAGTAACACCGGGGGATGTGTCTGCGTGATGACCGGAGAGGTGACTGCTGGGAATGGGACATTGTACAGTAACACCAGGGGATGTGTCTGGGTGATGATCGGAGAGGTGACTGCTGGGAATGGGACATTATACAGTAACAACAGGGGATGTGTCTGGGTGATGACCGGAGAGGTGACTGCTGGGAATGGGACATTGTACAGTAACACCAGGGGATGTGTCTGGGTGATGACCGGAGAGGTGACTGCTGGGAATGGGACATTATACAGTAACACCAGGGGATGTGTCCGGGTGATGACCGGAGAGGTGACTGCTGGGAATGGGACATTATACAGTAACACCAGGGAATGTGTCTGGGTGATGACTGGGGAGGTGACCGCTGGAAATGGGACATTATACAGTAACACCAGGGGATGTGTCTGGGTGATGACTGGGGAGGTGACCGCTGGAAATGGGACATTATACAGTAACACCAGGGGATGTGTCTGGGTGATGACTGGGGAGGTGACTGCTGGAAATGGGACATGATACAGTAACACCAGGGGATGTGTCTGGGTGATGACTGGAGAGGTGACTGCTGGGAATGGGACATGATACAGTAACACCGGGGGATGTGTCTGCGTGATGACCGGAGAGGTGACTGCTGGGAATGGGACATGATACAGTAACACCGGAGGATGTGTCTGGGTGATGACTGGAGAGGTGACTGCTGGGAATGGGACATGATACAGTAACATCGGGGGATGTGTCTGCGTGTTGACTGGAGAGGTGACTGCTGGGAATGGGACATTGTACAGTAACACCAGGGGATGTGTCTGCGTGTTGACTGGAGAGGTGACTGCTGGGAAGGGGACATTATACAGTAACACCAGGCTGTGTGTCTGGGTGATGACCGGAGAGGTGACTGTTGGGAAGGGGACATTATACAATAACACCACGGGATGTGTCTGGGTGATGACCGGAGAGGTGACTGCTGGGAATGGGACATTATACAGTAACACCGGGGGCTGTGTCTGGGTGATGACCGGAGAGGTGACTGCTGGGATGTGTCTGGGTGATGACCGGAGAGGTGACTGCTGGGAAGGGGACATTATACAGTAACACCAGGGGATGTGTCTGGGTGATGACCGGAGAGGTGACTGCTGGGAATGGGACATTATACAATAACACCACGGGATGTGTCTGGGTGATGACCGGAGAGGTGACTGCTGGGAATGGGATATTATACAGTAACACCGGGGGCTGTGTCTGGGTGATGATCGGAGAGGTGACTGCTGGGAAGGGGACATTATACAGTAACACGGGGGGATGTGTCTGGGTGATGACCGGAGAGGTGACTGCTGGGAATGGGACATGATACAGTAACACCGGGGGATGTGTCTGCGTGATGACCGGAGAGGTGACTGCTGGGAATGGGACATTGTACAGTAACACCGGGGGATGTGTCTGCGTGATGACCGGAGAGGTGACTGCTGGGAATGGGACATTGTACAGTAACACCAGGGGATGTGTCTGGGTGATGATCGGAGAGGTGACTGCTGGGAATGGGACATTATACAGTAACAACAGGGGATGTGTCTGGGTGATGACCGGAGAGGTGACTGCTGGGAATGGGACATTGTACAGTAACACCAGGGGATGTGTCTGGGTGATGACCGGAGAGGTGACTGCTGGGAATGGGACATTATACAGTAACACCAGGGGATGTGTCTGGCTGATGACTGGACAAGTGACTGCTGGGAATGGGACATTATACAGTAACACCGGAGGATGTGTCTGGGTGATGACTGGGGAGGTGACCGCTGGGAATGGGACATTATACAGTAACACCAGGGAATGTGTCTGGGTGCTGACTGGAGTGGTGACCGCTGGGAATGGGACATTATACATTAACACCGGAGGATGTGTCCGGGTGATGACCGGAGAGGTGACTGCTGGGAATGGGACATTATACAGTAACACCAGGGGATGTGTCTGGGTGATGACTGGGGAGGTGACCGCTGGAAATGGGACATTATACAGTAACACCAGGGGATGTGTCTGGGTGATGACTGGGGAGGTGACCGCTGGAAATGGGACATTATACAGTAACACCAGGGGATGTGTCTGGGTGATGACTGGGGAGGTGACTGCTGGAAATGGGACATGATACAGTAACACCAGGGGATGTGTCTGGGTGATGACTGGAGAGGTGACTGCTGGGAATGGGACATGATACAGTAACACCGGGGGATGTGTCTGCGTGATGACCGGAGAGGTGACTGCTGGGAATGGGACATTATACAGTAACACCGGAGGATGTGTCTGGGTGATGACCGGAGAGGTGACTGCTGGGAATGGGACATGATACAGTAACATTGGGGGATGTTTCTGCGTGATGACTGGAGAAGTGACTGCTGGGAATGGGACATTGTACAGTAACACCGGGGGATGTGTCTGCGTGATGACTGGAGAAGTGACTGCTGGGAATGGGACATTGTACAGTAACTCCGGGGGATGTGTCTGGGTGATGACTGGAGTGGTGACTGTTGGGAATGAGACATTGTACAGTAACACCCGGGGATGTGTCTGGGTGTTAACTGGAGAGGTGACTGCTGGGAAGGGGACATTGTACACTAACACCGGGGGATGTGTCTGAGTGATGACCAGAGAGGTGACTGTTGGGAATGGGACAATATACAATAACACCACGGGATGTGTCTGGGTGATGACTGGAGAGGTGACTGCTGGGAATGGGACATTATACAGTAACACCAGGGGATGTCTCTGGGTGATGACCGGAGAGGTGACTGTTGGGAATGGGACAATATACAATAACACCACGGGATGTGTCTGGGTGATGACCGGAGAGGTGACTGCTGGGAATGGGACATTGTACAGTAACACCAGGGGATGTGTCTGGGTGATGACCGGAGAGGTGACTGCTGGGAATGGGACATTATACAGTATCACCAGGGGATGTGTCTGGGTGATGACTGGAGAGGTGACTGCTGGGAATGGGACATTGTACAGTAACACCAGGGGATGTGTCTGGGTGATGACTGGAGAGGTGACTGTTGGGAATGAGACATTGTACAGTAACACCCGGGGATGTGTCTGGGTGATAACTGGAGAGGTGACTGCTGGGAAGGGGACATTGTACACTAACACCGGGGGATGTGTCTGAGTGATGACCAGAGAGGTGACTGCTGGGAATGGGACATTATACAGTAACACCAGGGGATGTCTCTGGGTGATGACCGGAGAGGTGACTGTTGGGAATGGGACATTATACAATAACACCACGGGATGTGTCTGGGTGATGACTGGAGAGGTGACTGCTGGGAATGGGACATTATACAGTTACACCAGGGGATGTGTCTGGGTGATGACTGGAGAGGTGACTGCTGGGAATGGGACATTATACAGTAACACCGGAGAATGTGTCTGGGTGATGACTGGAGAGGTGACTGCTGTGAAGGGGATATTATACAGTAACACTAGGGGATGTGTCCGGGTGATGACCGGAGAGGTGACTGCTGGGAATGGGACATTATACAGTAACACCAGGGGATGTGTCTGGGTGATGACTGGGGAGATGACCGCTGGAAATGGGACATTATACAGTAACACCAGGGGATGTGTCTGGGTGATGACTGGGGAGGTGACCGCTGGAAATGGGACATTATACAGTAACACCAGGGGATGTGTCTGGGTGATGACTGGGGAGGTGACTGCTGGAAATGGGACATGATACAGTAACACCAGGGGATGTGTCTGGGTGATGACTGGAGAGGTGACTGCTGGGAATGGGACATGATACAGTAACACCGGGGGATGTGTCTGCGTGATGACCGGAGAGGTGACTGCTGGGAATGGGACATTATACAGTAACACCGGAGGATGTGTCTGGGTGATGACCGGAGAGGTGACTGCTGGGAATGGGACATGATACAGTAACATTGGGGGATGTTTCTGCGTGATGACTGGAGAAGTGACTGCTGGGAATGGGACATTGTACAGTAACACCGGGGGATGTGTCTGCGTGATGACTGGAGAAGTGACTGCTGGGAATGGGACATTGTACAGTAACACCGGGGGATGTGTCTGGGTGATGACTGGAGTGGTGACTGTTGGGAATGAGACATTGTACAGTAACACCCGGGGATGTGTCTGGGTGATAACTGGAGAGGTGACTGCTGGGAAGGGGACATTGTACACTAACACCGGGGGATGTGTCTGAGTGATGACCAGAGAGGTGACTGTTGGGAATGGGACAATATACAATAACACCACGGGATGTGTCTGGGTGATGACTGGAGAGGTGACTGCTGGGAATGGGACATTATACAGTAACACCAGGGGATGTCTCTGGGTGATGACCGGAGAGGTGACTGTTGGGAATGGGACAATATACAATAACACCACGGGATGTGTCTGGGTGATGACCGGAGAGGTGACTGCTGGGAATGGGACATTATACAGTTACACCAGGGGATGTGTCTGGGTGATGACCGGAGAGGTGACTGCTGGGAATGGGACATGATACGGTAACATCGGGGGATGTGTCTGCGTGTTGACTGGAGAGGTGACTGCTGGGAATGGGACATTGTACAGTAACACCAGGGGATGTGTCTGGGTGATGACCGGAGAGGTGACTGCTGGGAATGGGACATTATACAGTATCACCAGGGGATGTGTCTGGGTGATGACTGGAGAGGTGACTGCTGGGAATGGGACATTGTACAGTAACACCAGGGGATGTGTCTGGGTGATGACTGGAGAGGTGACTGTTGGGAATGAGACATTGTACAGTAACACCCGGGGATGTGTCTGGGTGATAACTGGAGAGGTGACTGCTGGGAAGGGGACATTGTACACTAACACCGGGGGATGTGTCTGAGTGATGACCAGAGAGGTGACTGCTGGGAATGGGACATTATACAGTAACACCAGGGGATGTGTCTGGGTGATGACTGGGGAGATGACCGCTGGAAATGGGACATTATACAGTAACACCAGGGGATGTGTCTGGGTGATGACTGGGGAGGTGACCGCTGGAAATGGGACATTATACAGTAACACCAGGGGATGTGTCTGGGTGATGACTGGGGAGGTGACTGCTGGAAATGGGACATGATACAGTAACACCAGGGGATGTGTCTGGGTGATGACTGGAGAGGTGACTGCTGGGAATGGGACATGATACAGTAACACCGGGGGATGTGTCTGCGTGATGACCGGAGAGGTGACTGCTGGGAATGGGACATTATACAGTAACACCGGAGGATGTGTCTGGGTGATGACCGGAGAGGTGACTGCTGGGAATGGGACATGATACAGTAACATTGGGGGATGTTTCTGCGTGATGACTGGAGAAGTGACTGCTGGGAATGGGACATTGTACAGTAACACCGGGGGATGTGTCTGCGTGATGACTGGAGAAGTGACTGCTGGGAATGGGACATTGTACAGTAACACCGGGGGATGTGTCTGGGTGATGACTGGAGTGGTGACTGTTGGGAATGAGACATTGTACAGTAACACCCGGGGATGTGTCTGGGTGATAACTGGAGAGGTGACTGCTGGGAAGGGGACATTGTACACTAACACCGGGGGATGTGTCTGAGTGATGACTAGAGAGGTGACTGTTGGGAATGGGACAATATACAATAACACCACGGGATGTGTCTGGGTGATGACTGGAGAGGTGACTGCTGGGAATGGGACATTATACAGTAACACCAGGGGATGTCTCTGGGTGATGACCGGAGAGGTGACTGTTGGGAATGGGACAATATACAATAACACCACGGGATGTGTCTGGGTGATGACCGGAGAGGTGACTGCTGGGAATGGGACATTGTACAGTAACACCAGGGGATGTGTCTGGGTGATGACCGGAGAGGTGACTGCTGGGAATGGGACATTATACAGTATCACCAGGGGATGTGTCTGGGTGATGACTGGAGAGGTGACTGCTGGGAATGGGACATTGTACAGTAACACCAGGGGATGTGTCTGGGTGATGACTGGAGAGGTGACTGTTGGGAATGAGACATTGTACAGTAACACCCGGGGATGTGTCTGGGTGATAACTGGAGAGGTGACTGCTGGGAAGGGGACATTGTACACTAACACCGGGGGATGTGTCTGAGTGATGACCAGAGAGGTGACTGCTGGGAATGGGACATTATACAGTAACACCAGGGGATGTCTCTGGGTGATGACCGGAGAGGTGACTGTTGGGAATGGGACATTATACAATAACACCACGGCATGTGTCTGGGTGATGACTGGAGAGGTGACTGCTGGGAATGGGACATTATACAGTTACACCAGGGGATGTGTCTGGGTGATGACTGGAGAGGTGACTGCTGGGAATGGGACATTATACAGTAACACCGGAGAATGTGTCTGGGTGATGACTGGAGAGGTGACTGCTGTGAAGGGGATATTATACAGTAACACTAGGGGATGTGTCTGGGTGATGACTGGAGAGGTGACCGCTGGGAATGGGACATTATACAGTAACACCAGGGAATGTGTCTGGGTGCCGACTGGAGAGGTGACCGCTGGGAATGGGACATTATACAGTAACACTAGGGGATGTGTCTGGGTGATGACTGGGGAGGTGACTGCTGGAAATGGGACATTATACAGTAACACCGGGTGATGTGTCTGGGTGATGACCGGAGAGATGACTGCTGGGAATGGGACATTATACAGTAACACCAGGGATGTGTCTGGGTGATGACTGGAGAGGTGACTGCTGGGAATGGGACATTATACAGTAACACCAGGGGATGTGTCTGGGTGATGACTGGAGAGGTAACTGCTGGGAATAGGACATTATACAGTAACACCTGGGATGTGTCTGGATGATGACTGGAGAGGTGACTGCTGGGAATGGGACATTATACAGTAACACCAGGGGATGTGTCTGGGTGATGACTGGAGAGGTGACTGCAGGGAATGGGACATTATACAGTAACACCAGGGGATGTGTCTGGGTGATGACTGGAGAGGTGACTGCTGGGAATGGGACATTATACAGTAACACCAGGGGATGTGTCTTGGTGATGACTTTATCATTGTGTGTGTCAGGTTCCTATAAGGTGTCAGGATGTCACTGTCTATGTCTCCATGCAGGAGGGGGAGTATATAGAGGAACACAGGGGTGTGTACAAGGACGTGATTATGGAGAATCACCGGACCCTCACATCACTGGGTAAGAGGAGACTGTGATTTAATGTACAGGGGAGAGCAGGTATGGGGGACCCCTATATACACACTATGAGCGAATGTCCTTGCTCATAAAGCGGAGATGGATGGGTAGGTGAGAGTCTCCCTATAGAGGTGACGCCAGCATCTTGCTTCTATTAGAAGGTGCAGATTTCTCGTACAAGCTCAGAATAATCAGATAATCCTAATATTGTGCCTGGAATTAAAGCACAATCTGGAGATACATGTAGTATAATAGCTGCAGACCACACAGCTTCTCTCTATGTCTTCTTTATATTATGTGACATGTCTCTGAGAACGTATCTGGGAAAGGTCTTCTGGGGGTGAGCTGACGGGAAGGAATCGGAGCTGGCAGGGGAGCGCTAGGGTCAGCGCTGAGGGAGGTCCCCATGGTGTCTTGTCAGAGGAGCAGCACGGCTGTTACCAGTGACATATAGTATGAGGGATTAGAGAGGGAGGTTATAGTGCCAGAAAAGGACAGGAATGAGGACACTAGAGGATATAGGGAGCGCAGGGATCGGGCAGTACAGGATACAGAGAGCGCAGGGATCGGGGCAGCAGAGGATACAGAGAGCGCAGGGATCGGGGCAGCAGAGGATACAGAGAGCGCAGGGATCGGGGCAGCAGAGGATACAGAGAGCGCGGGGTTCGGGGCAGTAGAGGATACAGAGAGCGAAGGGATCGGGGCAGTAGAAGATACAGAGAGCGCAGGGATCGGGGCAGTAGAGGATACAGAGAGCGCTGGGATCGGAGCAGTAGAAGATACAGAGAGCGCAGGGATCGGGGCAGCAGAGGATACAGAGAGCGCAGGGATCAGGGCAGTAAACAGAGAGCGCAGGGATCGGGGCAGTACAGGATACAGAGAGCGCAGGGATCGGGGCAGTACAGGATACAGAGAGCGCGGGGATCGGGGCAGTACAGGACACAGAGAGCGCAGGGATCGGGGCAGTACAGGACACAGAGAGCACAGGGATCGGGGCAGTAGAGGATACAGAGAGCGCAGGGATCGGGGCAGCAGAGGATACAGAGAGCGCAGGGATCAGGGCAGTAAACAGAGAGCGCAGGGATCGGGGCAGTACAGGATACAGAGAGCGCAGGGATCGGGGCAGCAGAGGATACAGAGAGCGCGGGGGTCGGGGCAGTACAGGATACAGAGAGCGCGGGGATCGGGGCAGTACAGGACACAGAGAGCGCAGGGATCGGGGCAGTACAGGACACAGAGAGCACAGGGATCGGTGCAGTAGAGGATACAGATAGCGCAGGGATCGGGGCAGTAGAGGATACAGATAGCGCAGGGATCGGGGCAGTAGAGGACACAGAGAGCGCGGGGATCAGGGCAGTAAACAGAGAGCGCAGGGATCGGGGCAGTAGAGGATACAGAGAGCGCAGGGATCGGGGCAGTAAACAGAGAGCGCAGGGATCGGGGCAGTAGAGAATACAGAGAGCACAGGGATCGGGGCAGTAGAGGATACTGAGAGCGCAGGGATTGGGGCAGTAGAGGATACAGAGAGCGCAGGGATCGGGGCAGTAGAGGATACAGAGAGCGCGGGGATCAGGGCAGTAAACAGAGAGCGCAGGGATCGGGGCAGTAGAGGATACAGAGAGCGCAGGGATCAGGGCAGTAAACAGAGAGCGCAGGGATCGGGGCAGTAGAGAATACAGAGAGCACAGGGATCGGGGCAGTAGAGGATACTGAGAGCGCAGGGATTGGGGCAGTAGAGGATACAGAGAGCGCAGGGATCGGGGCAGTAGAGGATACAGAGAGCGCAGGGATCGGGCAGTAGAGGATTCAGAGAGCGCAGGGATCGGGCAGTAGAGGATTCAGAGAGCGCAGGGATCGGGGCAGTAGAGGATACAGAGAGCACAGGGATCGGGGCAGTACAGGACACAGAGAGCGCAGGGATCGGGGCAGTACAGGACACAGAGAGCACAGGGATCGGGGGCAGTACAGGACACAGAGAGCACAGGGATCAGGGCAGTAGAGGATACAGAGAGCGCAGGGAGCCGGGCAGTAGAGGACACAGAGAGCGCGGGGATCAGGGCAGTAAACAGAGAGCGCAGGGATCGGGGCAGTAGAGGATACAGAGAGCGCAGGGATCGGGGCAGTAGAGGATACAGAGAGCGCGGGGATCGGGGCAGTAGAGGATACAGAGAGCGCAGGGATCAGGGCAGTAAACAGAGAGCGCAGGGATCGGGGCAGCACAGGATACAGAGAGCGCAGGGATCGGGGCAGTAGAGGATACAGAGAGCGCGGGGATCGGGGCAGTAGAGGATACAGAGAGCGCAGGGATCGGGGCAGCAGAGGATACAGAGAGCGCGGGGATCGGGGCAGCAGAGGATACAGAGAGCGCAGGGATCGGGGGCAGTAGGGGATACAGGGAGCGCGGGGATCGGGGCAGTAGAGGATACAGAGAGCGCGGGGATCGGGGCAGTAGGGGATACAGGGAGCGCAGGGATCGGGGCAGTAGAGGATACAGAGAGCGCGGGGATCGGGGCAGTACAGGATACAGAGAGCGCAGGGATCGGGGCAGTAGGGGATGCAGAGAGCGCGGGGATCGGGGCAGTAGAGGACAGAGAGCGCGGGGATCGGGGCAGTAGAGGACACAGAGAGCGCAGGGATCGGGGCAGTAGAGGACACAGAGAGCGCAGGGATCGGGGCAGTAGAGGACACAGAGAGCGCAGGGATCGGGGCAGTACAGGACACAGAGCGCAGGGATCTGGGCAGTAGGGGATACAGAGAGCGCAGGGATCGGGGCAGTACAGGACACAGAGCGCAGGGATCGGGGCAGTAGAGGATACAGAGAGCGCAGGGATCGGGGCAGTACAGGATACAGAGAGCGCAGGGATCGGGGCAGCAGAGAATACAGAGAGCGCAGGGATCGGGGCAGTAGAGGATACAGCGAGCGCAGGGATCGGGGCAGTAGAGGATACAGAGAGCGCAGGGATCGGGGCAGTACAGGACAAAGAGAGCGCAGGGATCGGGGCAATAGAGGATACAGAGAGCGCAGGGATCGGGGCAGTAGAGGACACAGAGAGCGCTGGGATCGGGGCAGTACAGGATACAGAGAGCGCAGGGATCGGGGCAGCAGAGAATACAGAGAGCGCAGGGATCGGGGCAGTACAGGACAAAGAGAGCGCAGGGATCGGGGCAGTAGAGGATACAGAGAGCGCAGGGATCGGGGCAGTAGAGGATACAGAGAGCGCAGGGATCGGGGCAGTAGAGGATTCAGAGAGCGCAGGGATCGGGGCAGTAGAGGATACAGAGAGCGCAGGGATCGGGGCAGTAGAGGATACAGAGAGCGCAGGGATCGGGGCAGTAGAGGATACAGAGAGCGCAGGGATCGGGGCAGTAGAGGACACAGAGAGCGCAGGGATCGGGGCAGTAGAGGACACAGAAAGCGCAGGGATCGGGGCAGTAGAGGACACAGAGAGCGCAGGGATCGGGGCAGTAGAGGACACAGAGAGCGCAGGGATCGGGGCAGTACAGGACTCAGAGAGCGCAGGGATCGGGGCAGTACAGGACACAGAGAGCGCAGGGATCGGGGCAGTAGAGGATACAGAGAGCGCAGTAGAGGATACAGAGAGCGCAGGGATCGGGGCAGTAGAGGATAAAGAGAGCGCAGGGATCGGGGCAGTAGAGGATAGAGAGATCGCAGGGATCGGGCAGTAGAGGATACAGAGAGCGCAGGGATCGGGGCAGTAGAGGATAAAGAGAGCGCAGGGATCGGGGCAGTAGAGGATACAGAGAGCGCAGGGATCGGGGCAGTAGAGGATACAGAGAGCGCAGGGATGGGGGCAGTAGAGGATACAGAGAGCGCAGGGATGGGGGCAGTACAGGACAAAGAGAGCGCAGGGATCGGGGCAGTAGAGGATACAGAGAGCGCAGGGATCGGGGCAGTAGAGGACACAGAGAGCGCAGGGATCGGGGCAGTACAGGACACAGAGAGCGCAGGGATCGGGGCAATAGGGGATACAGAGAGCGCAGGGATCGGGGCAGTAGAGGATACAGAGAGCGCAGGGATCGGGCAGTAGAGGATTCAGAGAGCGCAGGGATCGGGGCAGTAGAGGATACAGAGAGCGCAGGGATCGGGGCAGTAGAGGATACAGAGAGCGCAGGGATCGGGGCAGTAGAGGATACAGAGAGCGCAGGGATCGGGGCAGTACAGGACACAGAGAGCGCAGGGATCGGGGCAGTAGAGGATACAGAGAGCGCAGGGATCGGGGCAGTAGAGGATACAGAGAGCGCAGGGATCGGGGCAGTAGAGGATACAGAGAGCGCAGGGATCGGGGCAGTAGAGGATACAGAGAGCGCAGTAGAGGATACAGAGAGCGCAGGGATCGGGGCAGTAGAGGACACAGAGAGCGCAGGGATCGGGGCAGTAGAGGACACAGAGAGCGCAGGGATCGGGGCAGTACAGGACACAGAGAGCGCAGGGATCGGGGCAGTACAGGATACAGAGAGCGCAGGGATCGGGGCAGTAGAGGATAGAGAGAGCGCAGGGATCGGGCAGTAGAGGATAGAGAGAGCGCAGGGATCGGGCAGTAGAGGATACAGAGAGCGCAGTAGAGGATACAGAGAGCGCAGGGATCGGGGCAGTAGAGGACACAGAGAGCGCAGGGATCGGGGCAGTAGAGGACACAGAGAGCGCAGGGATCGGGGCAGTACAGGACACAGAGAGCGCAGGGATCGGGGCAGTACAGGATACAGAGAGCGCAGGGATCGGGGCAGTAGAGGATAGAGAGAGCGCAGGGATCGGGCAGTAGAGGATAGAGAGAGCGCAGGGATCGGGCAGTAGAGGATAGAGAGAGCACAGGGATCGGGGCAGTAGAGGATAAAGAGAACGCAGGGATCAGGGCAGTAGAGGATAGAGAGAGCGCAGGGATCGGGCAGTAGAGGATACAGAGAGCGCAGGGATCGGGGCAGTAGAGGATACAGAGAGCGCAGGGATCGGGGCAGTACAGGACACAGAGAGCGCAGGGATCGGGGCAGTACAGGACACAGAGAGCGCAGGGATCGGGGCAGTAGGGGATACAGGGAGCGCGGTGATCGGGGCAGCAGAGGATACAGAGAGCGCGGGGATCGGGGCAGTACAGGATACAGAGAGCGCGGGGATCGGGGCAGTACAGGATACAGAGAGCGCAGGGATCGGGGCAGTAGAGGATAGAGAGAGCGCGGGGATCGGGGCAGTAGAGGATACAGAGAGCGCGGGGATCGGGGCAGTAGAGGATCGGCGCAGGGATCGGGGCAGTAGAGGATCGGGGCAGTAGAGGATACAGAGAGCGCAGGGATCGGGGCAGTAGAGGATACAGAGAGCGCAGGGATCGGGGCAGTAGAGGATACAGAGAGCGCAGGGATCGGGGCAGTAGAGGATACAGAGAGCGCAGGGATCGGGGCAGTAGAGGATACAGAGAGTGCGGGGATCGGGGCAGTAGTACAGAGAGCGCAGGGATCGGGGCAGTAGAGGATACAGAGAGTGCGGGGATTGGGGCAGTAGTACAGAGAGCGCAGGGATCGGGGCAGTAGAGGATACAGAGAGCGCAGGGATCAGAATACAGAGCGTAGGGATCGGGGCAGCACAGGATACAGAGAGCGCGGGGATCGGGGCAGCAGAGGATACAGAGAGCGCGGGGATCGGGGCAGCAGAGGATACAGAGAGCGCGGGGATCGGGGCAGCAGAGGATACAGAGAGCGCGGGTATCGGGGCAGTAGAGGATACAGGGAGCGCGGGGATCGGGGCAGTAGAGGATACAGAGAGCGCGGGGATCGGGGCAGTAGGGGATACAGGGAGCGCGGGGATCGGGGCAGTAGGGGATACAGGGAGCGCGGGGATCGGGGCAGTAGGGGATACAGGGAGCGCGGGGATCGGGGCAGTAGGGGATACAGAGAGCGCGGGGATCGGGGCAGTAGGGGATACAGAGAGCGCGGGGATCGGGGCAGTAGAGGATACAGAGAGCGCAGGGATCGGGGCAGTACAGGACAAAGAGAGCGCAGGGATCGGGGCAGTACAGGACAAAGAGAGCGCAGGGATCGGGGCAGTACAGGACAAAGAGAGCGCAGGGATCGGGGCAGTAGAGGACACAGAGAGCGCAGGGATCGGGGCAGTAGAGGACACAGAGAGCGCAGGGATCGTGGCAGTAGAGGATACAGAGAGCGCAGGGATCGGGGCAGTAGAGGATACAGAGAGCGCAGGGATCGGGGCTGTAGAGGATACAGAGAGCGCAGGGATCGGGGCAGCAGAGGATACAGAGAGCGCAGGGATCGGGGCAGCAGAGGATACAGAGAGCGCATGGATCGGGGCAGTAGAGAATACAGAGAGTGCAGGGATCGGGGCAGTAGAAGATACAGAGAGCGCGGGGATCACGATACAGAGAGCGCAGGGATCAGGGAGTAGAGGATACAGAGAGCGCAGGGATCGGGGCAGCAGAGGATACAGAGAGCGCAGGAATCAGGGAGTAGAGGATAAAGAGAGCGCAGGGATCGGGGCAGCAGAGGATACAGAGAGCGCAGGGATCAGGGACTAGAGGATACAGAGAGCGCTGTGATCGGGGCAGTAGAGGAAACAGAGAGCGCAGGGATCGGGCAGTAGAGGATTCAGAGAGCGCGGGGATCACGATACAGAGAGCGCAGGGATCAGGGAGTAGAGGATACAGAGAGCGCGGGGATTGGGGCAGTAGAGGATAGAGAGAGCGCGGGGATCATGGCAGTAGAGTATACAGAGAGCGCGGGGATCGGGGCAGTAGAGGATCGGCGCAGGGATCGGGGCAGTAGAGGATACAGAGAGCGCAGGGATCCGGGCAGTAGAGGATACAGAGAGCGCAGGGATCGGGGCAGTAGAGGATACAGAGAGCGCAGGGATCGGGGCAGTAGAGGATACAGAGAGCGCAGGGATCGGGGCAGTAGAGGATACAGAGAGCGCAGGGATCGGGGCAGTAGAGGATACAGAGAGTGCGGGGATTGGGGCAGTAGTACAGAGAGCGCAGGGATCGGGGCAGTAGAGGATACAGAGAGTGCGGGGATTGGGGCAGTAGTACAGAGAGCGCAGGGATCGGGGCAGTAGAGGATACAGAGAGCGCAGGGATCAGGATACAGAGCGCAGGGATCGGGGCAGTAGAGGATACAGAGAGCGCGGGGATCGGGGCAGTAGAGGATACAGAGAGCGCGGGGATCGGGGCAGCAGAGGACACAGAGAGCGCAGGGATCGGGGCAGCACAGGATACAGAGAGCGCAGGGATGGGGGCAGCACAGGATACAGAGAGCGCAGGGATCGGGGCAGCACAGGATACAGAGAGCGCAGGGATCGGGGCAGCAGAGGATACAGAGAGCGCAGGGATCGGGGCAGCAGAGGATACAGAGAGCGCGGGGATCGGGGCAGCAGAGGATACAGAGAGCGCGGGGATCGGGGGAGCAGAGGATACAGAGAGCGCGGGGATCGGGGCAGCAGAGGATACAGAGAGCGCGGGTATCGGGGCAGTAGAGGATACAGAGAGCGCGGGGATCGGGGCAGTAGGGGATACAGAGAGCGCGGGGATCGGGGCAGTAGAGGATACAGAGAGCGCGGGGATCGGGGCAGTAGAGGACACAGAGAGCGCAGGGATCGGGGCAGCAGAGAATACAGAGAGCGCAGGGATCGGAGCAGTAGGGGATACAGAGGGCGCAGGGATCGGGGCAGCAGAGAATACAGAGAGCGCAGGGATCGGGGCAGTAGGGGATACAGAGAGTGCAGGGATCGGGGCAGTAGAAGATACAGAGAGCGCAGGGATCACGATACAGAGAGCGCAGGGATCAGGGAGTAGAGGATACAGAGAGCGCGGGGATCGGGGCAGCAGAGGATACAGAGAGCGCAGGAATCAGGGAGTAGAGGATACAGAGAGCGCAGGGATCGGGGCAGTAGAGGATACAGAGAGCGCAGGGATCGGGGCAGTAGAGGATACAGACAGCGCAGGGATCGGGCAGTAGAGGATTCAGAGAGTGCAGGGATCGGGGACTAGAGGATAAAGAGAGCGCAGGGATCGGGGCAGTAGAGGATACAGAGAGCGCAGGGATCGGGGCAGTAGAGGATACAGAGAGCGCAGGGATCGGGCAGTAGAGGATTCAGAGAGTGCAGGGATCGGGGCAGTAGGGGATACAGACAGCGCAGGGATCGGGGCAGTAGAGGATACAGAGAGCGCGGGGATCAGGATACAGAGAGCGCAGGGATCAGGGAGTAGAGGATACAGAGAGCGCAGGGATCGGGGCAGCAGAGGATACAGAGAGCGCAGGAATCAGGGAGTAGAGGATACAGAGAGCGCAGGGATCAGGGACTAGAGGATACAGAGATCGCAGGGATCGGGCAGTAGAGGATTCAGACAGCGCAGGGATCGGGGCAGTAGAGGATACAGAGAGCGCGGGGATCGGGGCAGTAGAGGATACAGAGAGCGCGGGGATCGGGGCAGTAGAGGATACAGAGAGCGCAGGGATCGGGGCAGTAGAGGATACAGAGAGCGCAGGGATCGGGGAGTAGAGGATAAAGAGAGTGTAGGGGAGGATATAGAGAGCGCAGGGATCGGGGCAGTAGAGGATACAGAGAGCGCAGGGATCGGGGCGGTAGAGGATACAGAGAGCGCAGGGATCGGGGCGGTAGAGGATACAGAGAGCGCAGGGATCGGGGCGGTAGAGGATACAGAGAGCGCTGGAATCGGGGCAGTAGAGGATACAGAGAGCGCAGGAATCGGGGCAGTAGAGGATACAGAGAGCGCGGGGATCGGGGCAGTGGAGGATACAGAGAGCGCGGGGATCGGGGCAGTGGAGTATACAGAGAGCGTAGGGATCGGGGCAGTAGAGGATACAGAGAGCGTAGGGATCGGGGCAGTAGAGGATACAGAGAGCGCAGTAGAGGTTACAGAGAGCGCAGGGATCGGGGCAGCAGAGGATACAGAGAGCGCAGGGATCGGGGCAGTAGAGGATAAAGAGAGCGCATGGATCGGGGTAGTAGAGGATACAGAGAGCGCAGGAATCGGGGCAGTAGAGGATACAGAGAGTGCAGGGATCGGGGCAGTAGAGGATACAGAGAGCGCAGGGATCAGGGAGTAGAGGATAAAGAGAGCGCAGTAGAGGATACAGAGAGCGCAGGGATCGGGGCAGCAGAGGATACAGAGAGCGCAGGGATCGGGGCAGCAGAGGATACAGAGAGCGCAGGGATTGGGGCAGCAGAGGATACAGAGAGCGCAGGGATTGGGGCAGTAGAGGATACAGAGAGCGCAGGGATCGGGGCAGTAGAGGATACAGAGAGCGCAGGGAGTAGAGAATAAAGAGAGTGCAGGGATCGGGGCAGCAGAGGATACAGAGAGCGCAGGGATCAGGGCAGTAGAGGATACAGAGAGCGCAGGGATCAGGGAGTAGAGGATAAAGAGAGCGCAGTAGAGGATACAGAGAGCGCATGGATCGGGGCAGCAGAGGATACAGAGAGCGCAGGGATCGGGGCAGTAGAGGATACAGAGAGCGCAGGGATCAGGGCAGTAGAGGATACAGAGAGCGCAGGGATCAGGGCGTAGAGGATAAAGAGAGCGCAGTAGAGGATACAGAGAGCGCAGGGATCGGGGCAGTAGAGGATACAGAGAGCGCGGGGGAGGATACAGAGAGCGCTGGGATCGGGGCAGTAGAGGATACAGAGAGCTCAGGCATCGGGGCAGTAGAGGATACAGAGAGCGCAGGGATCAGGGGAGTAGAGGATAAAGAGAGCGCAGTAGAGGATACAGAGAACGCAGGGATCGGGGCAGTAGAGGATACAGAGCGCAGGGATCGGGGCAGTAGAGGATACAGAGCGCAGGGATCGGGGCAGTAGAGGATACAGAGCGCAGGGATCGGGGCAGTAGAGGATACAGAGAGCGCAGGGATCGGGGCAGTAGAGGATACAGAGCGCAGGGATTGGGGCAGTAGAGGATACAGAGCGCAGGGATCGGGGCAGTAGAGGATACAGAAAGCGCTGGGGAGGATACAGAGAGCGCAGGGATCGGGGCAGTAGAGGATACAGAGAGCGCTGGGGAGGATACAGAGAGCGCAGGGATCGGGGCAGTAGAGGATACAGAGAGCTCTGGGGAGGATACAGAGAGCGCAGGGATCGGGGCAGTAGAGGATACAGAGAGCGCAGGGATCGGGGCAGTAGAGGATACAGAGAGCGCAGGGATCAGGGCAGTAGAGGATACAGAGAGCGCAGGGATCGGGGCAGTAAAGGATACAGAGAGTGCAGGGATCGGGGCAGTAGAGGATACAGAGAGCGCTGGGGAGGATACAGAGAGCGCAGGGATCGGGGCAGTAGAGGATACAGAGAGCTCAGGCATCGGGGCAGTAGAGGATACAGAGAGCGCTGGGGAGGATACAGAGAGCGCAGGGATCAGGGGAGTAGAGGATACAGAGCGCAGGGATCGGGGCAGTAGAGGATACAGAGAGCGCAGGGATCGGGGCAGTAGAGGATACAGAGAGCTCAGGCATCGGGGCAGTAGAGGATACAGAGAGCGCTGGGGAGGATACAGAGAGCGCAGGGATCAGGGGAGTAGAGGATAAAGAGAACGCAGTAGAGGATACAGAGAACGCAGGGATCGGGGCAGTAGAGGATACAGAGCGCAGGAATCGGGGCAGTAGAGGATACAGAGAGCGCAGGGATCGGGGAAGTAGAGGATACAGAGCGCGCAGGGATCGGGGCAGTAGAGGATACAGAGCGCAGGGATCGGGGCAGTAGAGGATACAGAGAGCGCAGGGATCGGGGCAGTAGAGGATACTGAGAGCGCTGGGGAGGATACAGAGAGCGCAGGGATCGGGGCAGTAGAGGATACAGAGAGCGCAGGGATCGGGGCAGTAGAGGATACAGAGAGTGCTGGGGAGGATACAGAGAGCGCAGGGATCGGGGCAGTAGAGGATACAGAGAGCGCTGGGGAGGATACAGAGAGCGCAGGGATCGGCGCAGTAGAGGATACAGAGAGCGCAGGGATCGGGGCAGTAGAGGATACAGAGAGCGTAGGGATCGGGGCAGTAGAGGATACAGAGAGCGCAGGGATCAGGGTATTCTGGCCTGCTGGGAGTTTGCTATAGCAGAATATACAAATCATTTGGTTAGCTGATGCAATCTAAACATATATACATTGGATCATAAGTCTACAGAACATAAAACATACTGTTACCAATATCAATGTTACTATGCCCAGTCCGATATGAAATGGGCTTTATCATTACAGCCATGTCCTCTGTTATAGAAGAAGCCATTTAGTGCTTCATCCTCATCTATAATTACAGTGGTACCAGACACTAGGGGGCAGTACAGACTGTTTGCTTGTTTTGGGGTCTCCCTGGGATCTCATCTATTGCCCTGATACCACCAGGATTAGTGGTGATGAGTAAACAGAAAGGAGATGTGTTGTTACTGTGGTGGAGAAGCCCATCTGGTTTCTGTGTAAGAGCAGAGGATGTGGGACGGGGTCTTACTACCATGTTGATGAAGAGTATGGAAGGCCACCACATGCTGTGGAGACACGATGACTGGCTCAGATTTTGGGCTTTTTTTGTTTCAAATCCGAAGCGGTATTTCATATAGATAGCAGGAGTGTTACCGTTATTTAATGTGATTATGAGAAAGGAGAATTACTTTTAACCACTAACCACTATACATATTTCCCAACAGAACAAGCTAAAGAGCAATCTACTCTTATTATGGGGGAACCATTCTCATGTGATGGAGAAAACCTCACAGACTGTGACATTTATACACCCACAGATCATACACAGTATACATCTACTCTTATTATGGGGGAACCAGTCTCATGTGATGGAGGAAACCTCACAGACACCAACATTTATACACCCACAGATCATACACAGTATACATCTACTCATATTAAGGAGGAACCAGTCTCATCTGATGGAGGAAACCTCACAGACACCAACATTTATACACCCACAGATCATACACATTATACATCTACTCATATTAAGGAGGAACCAGTCTCATGTGATGGAGGAAACCTCACAGATACCGATATTTATACACCCACAGATCATACACAGTATACATCTACTCATATTATGGGGGAACCATTCTCATGTGATGGAGAAAACCTCACAGACTGTGACATTTATACACCCACAGATCATACACAGTATACATCTACTCATATTAAGGAGGAACCAGTCTCATCTGATGGAGGAAACCTCACAGACACCAACATTTATACACCCACAGATCATACACAGTATACATCTACTCATATTAAGGAGGAACCAGTCTCATGCAATGGAGGAACCCTCACAGACAGTGATATTTATACACCCACAGATCATACACAGTATACATCTACTCATATTAAGGAGGAACCAGTCTCATGCGATGGAGGAACCCTCACAGACAGTGATATTTATACACCCACAGATCATACACAGTATACATCTACTCATATTAAGGAGGAACCAGTCTCATGTGATGGAGGAATCCTCACAGACAGTGACGTTTATACACCCACAGATCATACACAGTATACATCTACTCTTATTATGGGGGAACCAGTCTCATGTGATGGAGGAACCGTCACAGACACTGACATTTATACACCCACAGATCATACACAGTATACATCTACTCATATTAAGGAGGAACCAGTCTCATGTGATGGAGGAACCCTCACAGACACCAACATTTATACACCCACAGATCATACACAGTATACATCTACTTATATTAAGGAGGAACCAGTCTCATGTGATGGAGGAACCCTCACAGACACTGACATTTATACACCCACAGATCATACACAGTATACATCTACTCGTATTAAGGAAGAACCAGTCTTATGTGATGGCAGAAACCTCACAGACAGTGACATTTATACACCCACAGATCATACACAACATACATCTACTCATATTAAGGAGGAACCAGTCTCATGTGATGGAGGAGACCTCACAGACAGTGACATTTATACACCCACAGATCATACACAATATACATCTACTCATATTAAGGAGGAACCAGTCTTATGTGATGGCAGAAACCTCACAGACAGTGACATTTATACACCCACAGATCATACACAGTATACATCTACTAATATTAAGGAGGAATCAGTCTCTCGTGATGGAGGAACCCTCACAGACACCAACATTTATACACCTACAGATCATACACAATGTTCATCTACTCATCTCAAGGAGGAACCAGTCTTATGTGATGGAGGAAACCTCAAAGACACCAACATTAATACCCCCACAGATCATACACAGTATACAGCTACTCATATTATGGAGGAACCAGGATCTTCTTTCAGTGGTGAAATATTCTTTAATAACAGATTTTATGTTAGACAACAGATGAAAAAAACGATCAATAACAATGAAGACATATCTTGGTCCTGTTCTGAGTGTGGAAAAACTTTTAAACGGAAATCTAACTTTCTTCTGCACCAGAGAAGTCACACAGGACAGAACCCATACTTCTGCTCTGAATGTGGCAAATATTTTAGGCGTAATTCATATTTAGTTGTTCATCAGAGAATTCATACAGGAGAAAAACCGTATTCCTGCTCTGAATGTGGGAAATGTTTTACCAGTAAATCGGATCAGAAAAAGCATCAGAAAATCCATATAGGAGAGAAACCTTATTCTTGTGGTGAATGTTTTAAATCTTTTACCAGTAAAGCAGGACTGAAGAAGCATGAGAGACTCCATACAGGAGAGAAACCGTATTTTTGCTCTGAATGTGGGAAATATTTTGCCAACAAAACGACCTTAATAATGCATGAGAAATTCCACACACGAGAGAAACCGTATCCCTGCCCTGAGTGTGGGAAGTGTCTGGCCAGTACGTCAGATCTGAGGAGGCATCAGAAAGTCCACACAGGAGAGAAACCTTATTCCTGTTCTGAGTGTGGGAAATGTTTTACTAGCAAGTCATATTTTCAAGAACATAAAAGAATCCACACAGGAGAGAAACCATTTTCGTGCTCTGAATGTGGGAAATGTTTTAGGCGTAATTCCTATTTTGTTGTACATCAGAAAATTCACAGAGGAGAGAAACCATATTCGTGCTCTGAATGTGGGAAATGCTTTACATTTAGATCAAATTTTAAAATGCATGAAAGCTGTCACAAAGGAAACAAACCGTATTCATGCTCCGAATGTGGGAAAAGCTTCGCTGTCAAATCAAATTTGAAAAAGCACCAGAGAACTCACACAGGAGAGAGACCGTATTCCTGCTCTGAGTGTGGAAAATGTTTTACAATTAAATCAAATTTGAAAATGCATCAAAGAAGTCACACAGGAGAGAAACCGTATTTTTGCTCTGAATGTGGGAAATGCTTTAAAAGTAATGGACAACTTCTTTCCCATCAGACCACCCACCCAGGAGAGCGTCCGTATTCCTGCTGTGACTGTGGGAAATCTTTTAACTACAAGTCACAGCTTATTCAGCATCACAAGATTCACTCCGGAGATAAACCATATACCTGCTCTGAGTGTGGGAAATGCTTTGCCAGTAAATTAGGTCATAAAAAGCATCAGATACTCCACACAGGTGAGAAATAATGTTTTAATGAACAGAAATGACGATACACATAGGAGACCACCAATATTCACTTATTGGACATCAGAGGACTTATTGGACATTAGAGAATTCATAATATTGCTCGTAATGTGAAAATTGTTTCTTTTTCTTAGAAATGCAGTCTTACTAATACACCGGAGAGAAACCATATTTACACTTCAGGGTATTAGTGAGATATGGTTGCAATGAATTTTTTTTAAAAGTAAGTATTTAAAAAAAAAATGAAAAGAAGTTGTACAAGAGATAAACTTGTTTATGCTCTACATGTGTAAAATCAGGAGGGTCATTCCACATCAGATCACCCCCCAAAAAAATTAAATGTCTACCACCAATCTCAGATTTTGTTTTGAAAATTTTTTAGTTAAGAGAGCATGTCAAAACAAATATTTCTGCCAAATATCCCGACTGTCTGACAATTAGTTGATTAAATATTGATTTTTCAATTTATTAAATAATTAACTAATCCCAGTTTCTTTATCCATTTTATGTGAAGTATCACGGGTATTTATTAAGGAATCACCATGAAATTTGGACCCCTAAGGTAACTTTTCCTTCCCAAGCCAAAAATCCAAACCAAATTACTTTATCTGCCTCATGTTTTGCGTTACGGCAAAAACGCAAGTTTTTCGAAGAGAATTAAAAACGCTAGGTTCCATTGACATTAGGGATCCCATTTTTTTTGGGGGGGTGCATAAAAAAGGTATCAATTACTACCACAAAAAAAATCAGTAGGGTACTCGGTTTCAAGTTGATGCTTGATTACTGGTGTACGGCATACATAATTTACACATTGTTAAAAACCATACCAAAAAAGTGAACTAAACTGAGGCAATGGGATAAAACTCTCATACAGAAAATGAAACAAACAGAAATTGATGGGAAGGGTTTTCCCCTTAGAGAAACCAAAACTGCAACTTTCCAGAGAAAGAGAGAGGGAGACACAGAAAGATAGTCAATCATGGCAGCTTTTCATCAAAAGTGCACATTTGGTAGTATTTTAAATACGGACTGCCATATTACTAGCTACTAAAAAACCATTGGATTACATAGCTGGGACCACTTTACAGATGAAGAAAAAGAACTTTTGATTGTGAGAACTGAAGTTTCAAATGCAGTAACCAATGATCCTGGAATATCAGTCTGCTACCATCCTGAAAAGCTTCTGCTGCTAAGACAACCTACGTGTGTGTTAGTGTTGTGGCAACAGGTATGCATTCTGTGTGTGTTTTGCTCTGCCACTAGACTACAAAGACCTAACTGAAATCCTTGTTTGTTCTTCAGTCTCAAAAACTTGTATGCTTCATCGATGTGACAAATGTCCAGGTCTGTGCTGTTGATGCAACAACCCATCTGTATACAGCAAAGTCACAGGCTGAATACCTACGCCAGCTGAAGGAAACCATTCGCCCAGAAACAGAAGCTATTGTATTACTAGATTTTGCAGAAAATTATTCATTCGTGTGTCAGGATGCAATTCAAGGATTCCACTGCAACACTCCACCCATTTGTTGTATATTTTAGATGATTGTGACACTTTAAACAGTGAGCCTGTGCATTATTAGCGATACCCGTGACCATGTGGCCATAACTTGCATGCCTTCATTACGGTTATGAAACACTTAGCGAAACTATTACCAAAATTGGAGTATGTTTACTACTTCAGTGATGGTGCTAGTGCACAATACAAAAACTGCAAAACTTTTTGAACTTATGCTTCCATAAGGATGACTTCAACATTCAAGCAGAATGGAATTTTTTTAGCCACATCTCATGGTAAGAGTCCGTATTATGGCATTGGAGGAACAGTTAAACGTCTAGCCACATGCACCAGTCTGCAAGCAGTTGAAACCCATCACATCTGGACACCTTTGGACCTGTATAGCTGGGCAAATGAAAATGTACATGGCATAAAGTTTTTTTTACGTGTCACAAAACGAAATACAAGACTGCAAAACCAAGCCGCATAGCCATCTAGAAACAGCAAAGACTGTGGCAGGAACACGTTCTCATCACAGATGTCCACCTATCAGTAATGATGAGCTACACATATATCGATTGTCATCAGACGACATGAAGACAGCAGGAACCAGAGTTAGTGTCACTATGACCACAGTCACAAAAAGTGTAGACAAAAGTGATCTGCAACCTGGAACAGACATAGCAGCAGTGTATGATAACATCTGGTACATTGGGTATATCATTCAATGTAATGAGGAGGAACAAGATGTGCTGGTACACTTCATGAAACAAAGCCAATAAACAAATGTGCTGTCCTGGCCTTCAAGAGATAAGTGTTTTGTTGCTTTTATTCACGTCCTCTATGTAACGGAAGTGCCTACTATCCAAGGAAGTACTGGAAGGCAGTATACACTTTCTGCTAACTCTTTAAGGAAAATTACAGACCGTTACAACAAGTTCCAAACAAGGGAAAATAGATTGTTTGCCTCCCACATTGCCATCTTGCCCCCCTCCAGTCTGTTCTCAATGGTGCAGCTAGACTTATCTTCCTCTCCCGTCACTCCACTTCTGCTCCCCTCTGCCAAAACCTTCACTGGCTCCCATTCCCCTACAGAATCCTCTTCAAACTCCTCACCTTCACATACAAGGCCCTCTCTAACTCTACTGCTCCCTACATCTCAAACCTCATCTCCTTACACACTCCCTCCCGCTCACTCGGTCTGCCAATGACTGTATCCTCTCCACCCTGGTTACTTCATCTCATGCTCGTATCCAAGATTTTGCCCGTGCAGCCCCCTCCACTGGAATGAGCTTCCTCACTCAATCAGGCTCTCCCCGACCCTGCAGAGCTTCAAACGTGTACTGAAAACCCACCTGTTCACCAAAGCATACCCTTCTACCACATAACCATGTTACCAGGTCTCTGTCCCTCCCACCTCAGTCATCTCTACCATGCTTACTTCCTGCACTCAGGTCCCCCTCTACATACTCATGCCTCATGTCATCTGTCTGTCTCCCCTTTCCCCTAGATTGTAAGCTCCTAGGAGCAGGGTCCTCCTCCCCACTGTCTCACAGCCTTCTTCTCTAGCACTTCTATGACAGCCCTCACCTTCAGAGCTGTATTGTGTATGGAGAATTGTGTTGCTAATTGTTACTTGTGTTCTGTTTATATTTTGGTTACTGTATTGTAATGTTCTGTGTACCCTTTACTGTATGTACGGCGCTGCGGACCACTTGTGGCGGCCTATAAATAAAATATAATAATAATTGTTGACTCAACTTCAGTTATGGACTCAAGTTATGTTAAAGGTTTTAAATTTCATGGTTTCTTGTGTTAATTATGTATGCGGTACACCAGTAATCAAGCGGCAGCTTGATGATTTTTTTTCTCCACTATGAAATAGAGTACTCTGCTGATATTTTTTGTGGTAGTAATTGATACCTTTTTAAGCACCCTCAAAAAATGGGATCCCTAATGTATATGAAACCTAGCGTTTTTAATTCTATTCGAAAAACGTAATAGCGTTCTTGCCGTAACGCATTTCATGAGGCAGATAAAGTAATTTGGTTTAGATTTTTGGATTCGGGGGAAAAAGTTACCTTAGGGGTCCAAATTTCATGGTGATTCCTTAATAAACACCCGTGATATTTCAAATAAACTGGATAAAGAAGCTGTGATTAGTAAATTATTTAATAAATGTAAAAATCAATATTTAATCAACTAATTGTCAGACAGTCGAGATATTTGGCAGAAATAGTTGTCTCAACATCCTCTCTTAACTAAAAAATGTTCGTAGAAATCTGAGATTGGTGGTGGACACCCCTGGTTGAACTGACTTGCAATGACCCAGGAGCTATTATTCATTTTTATATCATCTTTATTGAACATCACCACGAAAGTATAATGTTTTTTTTGTACAAATTATATAAAACAGGAAAGATAAAAATTAAAACAAAAATAATATCCATTATTTGGTAAATTTTCTATATATAACTCATCTAGAGTCTCAATTAGAAAAATGCTGTAATAATTTAAATGAGACTTGATTCAAAAATAATCTTTGCAAATTATTGGGTCATAAATCCACTCCCCCTCCCCTTTTTTGACCTCCATTTGGTGTCTAGCAATAAAAATTTGAATACAAATATATATATGTGTGTGTATATATTGTAACACGACCGGATTAGGGGTCCCTCTCCTGGGGTAGATGGACTCCCTCTTCACACACACAGCAGCCGGAAAAATAGTACTCCAGTCTGGGGTCTCGTACTAGCTGGTCGGCACCAGTCTTTATTGTGTAACGTAAAAGGAAAACAAAACATAAAAGTAAACGCTAGCCCATCTGGGCACTAACTAGACACGAGGTTCCCTCTCTACAGAAATAGTGGGGCCTACTGCCTCCACCATCAACATAAGCGTATGCACAAGACTTACAGGTAGTTTTCACCAAGTGTCTCTGAGCCAGCCAGTCTGCTTGCTCTCCCAGGTATGAGACACCTAGCTTACAATCACACACAGCCTATATCATCCTGTTCCAGGTGCAGACCCTAATGAGCCTGCTAACAGGCCAAAAACCAAAACCTGGAGTGGCCTGTGGATGGAGCCCTCCCTCTCCTCACATCCACACCCCCAAAACCCACACCGGCTTTTCCAAAAGCCGACACTCAAATCTGCTTCACTGCAGACTTTTCTCCTGGGGGCTTTTTAGAACACAGAGGTCAAAAACCTAGGACAAATGTATCTACCACTGACCACTTTACCAGTGTTCCTATCACATATCCCCCCCCCTTTGTTTTGACCTGTGGGGTGGAACAACTGAAGCCCCCAAGCAATGAACACTTGACAACGCGTCTGCATTGGCCAGCTGGCTTCCTGGCCTGTGCTCTACTGAAAACTTAAAAGGTTTGTAGCGCCAAGAACCATCTCGTTACTCTTGCGCTACTGTCCTTGTTTTCGGACATCCATTTCAGAGGGGCATGGTCAGTAATCAGTCTGAACTTTCTTCCCACCAAATAGTACCTGAGAGTTTCTAACACCCATTTTATGGCCAAAGCTTCCCTCTCCACTGTGGCATAGTTTCTCTCATGTATATTCAATTTCCTGCTTAAGTAAAACATAGGGTGTTCCTCACCCTCTCTGCTTTGGGACAGGACCGCTCCAATGCCTACACCTGACGCATCGGTTTGTACCACAAACTCTTTGTCAAAATTAGGGGTCACCAGAACAGGTTGGGTACATAAGGCTATTTTTAATTCTTGGAAAGCTCTCTCCGCTTCAGGACCCCATTCCACCATGATTTTTTGTTTGCCCTTGGTAAGGTCAGTAAGTGGGACCGCAACGGTGGCAAACCTCCTATAGTATCCAGTGATCCCTAAGAAGGCTATCACCTGCTTATTGAGGGGTCGTGGCCAGTTCTGTATTGCCTCAATCTTATTGAGCTGTGGTTTTATCAAACCTCTGCCAATGGTGTATCCCATATATTTTACTTCCTCCATCCTAGACAACACTTTTTCGGGTTGGCTGTCAAACCTGCCTTAAAGATGGAGTCGAACACTGCTTGTACTCTGGGTAAGTGAGACTGCCAATCAGGACTATGTATGACCACATCATCCAGATAAGCCGCAGCATATCGTCTATGGGGTCTTAGAATCCTATCCATCATTCATTGAAAGGTAGCAAGCGCCCCATGTAGCCCAAAGGGTGACATCTTGTAATGAAACAACGCTTCTGGCGCAGAAAAAGCATTTTTTTCTTTGGCGTTTTCGGTTAATGGCACTTGCCAACACCCTTTGGTTAGGTCCAGAGTGGTTAAATATCTTGCTGTCCCCAGCCTTTCAATTAGTTCATCCACCCTTGGCATCGGGTAGGCATCGAATTTTGAAACACTGTTTCGGAAGTCATTACAAAAACGCACACTCCCATCGGGCTTTGGAATCAGCACAATGGGACTGGACCACTCACTATGTGATTCTTCAATTACCCCCAATTCTACATTTTTTTTAATTTCCTTTGACACAGACTCTCTTTGGGCTTCGGGCAACCTATAGGGCTTTAGGTTAACTTTAACCCCCGGGACAGTGACTATGTCATGTTTGATGACTGTGGTTTTTCCTGGCAGGTCAGAAAACAGTACCCTATTTCTGATCAAAAATTCCTTGACCTCCTGCTGTTAACTGGCTGACAGGGTTTTTGCCACTGTCACTTCGGGTACCACGAGACCTGGGTTTACTGGAGGGGCTTGGACAGCTGACAGTGCTGCTCTATCCTTCCAGGGTTTTATCAGGTCACATGATATATCTGTTCTGGTTTTCTTTTCCCCGGCTGGTAAACTTTATAGTTGACCTGTCCCACTTTTTCTAAGATCTCAAAGGGCCCTTGCCACTTAGCCAACAGTTTACTTTCTACCGTGGGAAACAACACCAACACTCTGTGCCCCGGAGCAAAGTTTCTTAACCGTGCATTGCGGTTATATACCCTCTGCTGTGCTAGTCGGGCCTGTTTCAAGTGCTCCTTAACTGTCGGCACTACAGCCGCAATTCTCTCTTTCATCTGGGAAACATGTTCAATCACTATTTTATAAGTACTGGACTGCCCTTCCCACGTCTCCTTGGCAATGTCTAGTAACCCTCCTGGATGTCTCCCATATAACAAGTTGAAAGGTGAAAACCCGGTGGAGGATTGGGGAACCTCTCTTATGGCCAACAGTAGAAAAGGCAACAAATAATCCCAATCTTTACCATCTTTGTTGACTACTTTCCTTAACATATGTTTTAAGGTCTTGTTAAACCTCTCGACCAAACCATCAGTTTGGGGGTGATAAACCGAGGTCCTTAACTGGTCAATCTTAAACAGGCGGCACAACTCCTTCGTAACATTTTACATGAATGGGGTACCCTGGTCAGTTAGTATCTCTTTAGGTATTCCCAACCTGCTAAAAACATGAACCAGCTCTCTAGCAATGGACTTGGTAGATGTATTGCGTAGCGGTATCGCTTCCGGGTATCTGGTAGCATAGTCCAGAATTACCAGAATATATTGATGTCCCCGGGCAGACTTCAACAAGGGTCCCACCAAGTCCATAGCTATTCTTTCAAATGGTACCTCTATAATTGGTAGTGGGACTAGAGGACTTTTGAAATGTGGTCTGGGAGCATGATACTGGCATTCAGGGCAGGAGGCGCAAAAGTCAGACACGTCTTTATGGACACCGGGCCAAAAAAACCTCTGCACGATTCGCTCAGTGGTTTTCTCTACCCCTAGGTGGCCTGCCGGTATATGACCATGGGCCAGATCTAACACCGTTCTCCTGTAAGCTTTGGGGACTATTTATTGTTCCACAATCTTCTCCCCTTTCTTAGTCATCTATTCAACATATTCTGACATATTTCCATGTGAGGATACGTCAAGGGACTATCGGGATCTACGGGTTTACCATTGACCACCTTGACATTCTACGTGGCTTTCACCAGAGTAGGGTAATTTAATTGCTCTACGGCAAAGACCTCTCTTCTGACCTCTAAATCTGGCAGACGATCAACGGGCTCTACAACACTTGGTGAGCCACCATCACGCTCTGCATTCTCTAGGTCGCCAATCATGCTAGAAAATGGGAACATCTCTGACTCCGCCACTACATCAGTAACCCTTTCAGACGAGGCAGGGTGATTTACGGCTTTCCCACAACTTCCAGAAGTGAACAAAGTCTCTTCCCAATATCACATCATACATTAAGCCCGGTACCAAACCCACAGAGACTACCACGGAACCACATGGCATCAATGTTCACTTCGGCAATAATATAATACCGAGTATCCCCATGTATGCATGTCACACCAACAGTTTTTCCCTTATGCTTCAAAGGGTTCACCAGCTCAGTTCTCAACAGAGCCTCTACTTGGTTGCCTTCCACAGTGAGTACACACATGTGTTTATCTGTCTCAGCCGGCCAGTCAGCATTACAGGCTGGCTGTGCAATGAAAGACCCCCTGCGGTTGACAGAAGCAGTATCACATTGCATGGGCTCAGAGGTAAGTGAACAATTAGCTGCTATATGGCCGAAGCCACCACATCGGAAACAATGAGTCACATTAATGTCTAGTCTTTTGCGGGGTAGGAACCTTCCTGGCCTGGCAGGCCTGTCTTCAGGTTTCCCACCCTCAGTCTTAGGCACATTCCACCGCCCAGCACCCTTCTCCCCAGGAGCAGTCTTACCATTGTTGATGGGAGTTCGCCGGTGCATCATCGGGGCTCGGTGGGGCAGACTCATCAGCTCCTCAGCCACCACGTACCTCTCCACCAGTTCAACTAACTGGTCTGCGGACTTAGGGTCGGCATGGCTCACCCACTTGCGCAAGGATGCAGGTAGGGATCGAAGATACCGGTCCATCGCGACTCGTTCGACGATTTGTTGTCCTGTCAGCGTCTCGGGCTGTAGCCACTTGGTGGATAGATGGATGAGGTCGTGCATCTGTGAGCGTGGAGGTCTGTCCATTTGGATATCCCAGAAGTGGACTCATTGGGCACGAACAAAGGTGGTGACCCCCAAGCGATTTAGGATCTCCCATTTTAATTTCACATAGTCCTTAGCATCGGCCAGGCATAAATCGTAATAGGCCTTTTGTGGCTCCCCAGACAGGAAAGGTGCCACCAGACTTACCCATTGCTCCTTGGGCCAACTCTCCCTTTCGGCTGTTCTCTCAAATGCGGTGAGATATGCCTCCACATCATCGACCGAAGTCATCTTTTGTAGGAAGTGACTGGCTCGTATGGAGTGAGTGGTGGTGGGAGGACCAGTAGTAGCATCTCCAGGCCGGGCGACCAGGTGCTGTACCACCTCCTTAATAGCCTGGCGGGTTTCCTCAAGGGTGACTTGTTGCTGCCTCCAAGGCTATCAGTTGCACATTGGTAGCTTCCTGCTGAGCCCGGATAGCTTCCTGCTGTACTCTGGTAGCTTCCTGCTGAACTTTATTAGTCTCCTGCTGAGCTGCTGTAGCCTGAAGCAGGGCTTTTACAACGTCCTCCATTTTACCTCCAGGTGCTGGTTGGAAGCTGAACCTTGCCTCTCTGAGCATTGGCTGACACCACCACCAGGGATTCAACAATCATGTGTCTGCCCCTTTAAATTTTAAAGGACACATTTTTCCTTGATGCACTTTTCAGTGTGTGCTTGCCCACATTCTCCACCAATTGTAACACGACCGGATTAGGGGTCCCTCTCCTGGGGTAGATGGACTCCCTCTTCACACACACAGTAGCCGGAAAAATAGTACACCAGTCTGGAGTCTCGTACTAGCTGGTCGGTACCAGTCTTTATTGTGCAACGTAAAAGGAAAACAAAACATAAAAGTAAACGCTAGCCCATCTGGGCCCTAACTAGACAAGAGGTTTCCTCTCTAAAGAAATAGTGGGGCCTACTGCCTCCACCATCAACACAAGCGTATGCACAAGACTTACAGGTAGTTTTCACCAAGTGTCTCTGAGCCAGCCAGTCTGCTTGCTCTCCCAGGTATGAGACACCTAGCTTACAATCACACACAGCCTATATCATCCTGTTCCAGGTGCAGACCGTAATGAGCCTGCTAACAAGCCAAAAAGGCCAAAACCTGGAGTGGCCTGTGGATGGAGCCCTCCCCCTCTTCACATCCACACCCCCAAGACCCAAACCGGCTTTTCAAAAAGCCGACACTCAAATCTGCTTCACCGCAGACTTTTCTCCTGGGGGGGGTTTTTAGAACACAGAGGTCAAAAACCTAGGACAAATGTATCTACCACTGACCACTATACCAGTGTTCCTATCACAATATATATTTGAAGTTTTTTTTTTAAATAAAATTAATGATTCTTTAACCAGTTGATTAATTTATTGTACCTTGAAAAACTGAAAATATTTTGTGTAACAATAATATATATCATACAGTAATGTAAACTATTAATAATATTCATAATTAAAATTATTGTATGATTTAAGGCTCACAATACATGTAGAAAAATCTTCTGAATCATCGTCGTCATTTTTATTGGTTGTCACTTCTATCCAATATTTTTAAATATCAGGACATGCTTATAAGCAATAAAATAGATTTTCTGATGCATGTTTACATTTCTTTTCAACTTTTACAGTACACTTTACATTCAGTGCATAATATTCTTTATGCAGCATTTTATATATCTGTTCCTGCTTATATATGTAATAAAGTTGTTCGACTTTTTAATACATTTGAATTAATAATGATAAAACTCACTTTCATTGTCCATGTCCATTCATTTACTGCTTCTGGCAAAGCTTTATATAAACTTGAGTTGCAAATGAACCTTTAATACCCGGGAGTATCAGTAGACCACCCTCTGATCCGTACCTACACCCAGGAGTATCAATAGACCACCCTCTGATCCGTACCTACACCCGGGAGTATCAGTAGACCACCCTCTGATCCGTACCTACATCCGGGAGTATCAGTAGACCACCCTCTGATCCGTACCTACACCCGGGAGTATCAATAGACCACCCTCTGATCCGTACCTACACCCGGGAGTATCAATAGACCACCCTCTGATCCGTACCTACACCCGGGAGTATCAGTAGACCACCCTCTGATCCGTACCTACACCCGGGAGTATCAATAGACCATCCTCTGATCCGTACCTACACCTGGGAGTATCAATAGACCATCCATCCTCTGATCCTAACCTATACCCGGGAGTATCAATAGACCATCCTCTGATCCGTACCTACACCCGGGAGTATCAATAGTCCATCCATCCTCTGATCCATACCTACACCCGAGGTTATCAATAGACCATCCTCTGATCCGTACCTACACCCGGGAGTATCAATAGACCATCCATCCTCTGATCCGTACAGTAAATAAAACATTAGTGTAACCTTTGGTGCCTGAACACTAAAATCAGCAGCAGATCGGTTATAAATAGTTATATCCAACAATAACACATATAGAAGACAAAATAATGAAGCTAATTACCAATCAGCGCTAGTGTCACGAACTCTATCTTTTAAGATCCATACCTATACCCGGGAGAATCAGTAGACCATCCTCTGGTCCGTACCTACACCCGGGAGTATCAGTAGACCATCCTCTGGTCCGTACCTACACCCGGGAGTATCAGTAGACCATCCTCTGGTCCGTACCTACACCCGGGAGTATCAGTAGACCATCCTCTGGTCCGTACCTACACCCGGGAGTATCAGTAGACCATCCTCTGGTCCGTACCTACACCTGGGAATATCAGTAGTAAAATGAGTATGTGCGTCTTTTATAGCTAATGTGATTAATAACCTTTCCCTTATAATCATGGATTTCAAAATAGGAGTGGAGCCCACCATGATGACCCCGGCAGTACCCCTAGAATAACCCTGCACACCGTCCTCATCAGCCACCAGTCCCTGACAGTCCTCATTCACTAGAAAAAAATTTAAAAAGTTTAAAAATGCAACAAAATAACTGGCTTAGTCAATAGATACACAGAGCCCTTATCACCAGTAGCCATCTTTCTTTTTCTTAGCCCATATGTGGACCATATATATTTATTCTGTGGGATATATATATATATATATATATACACACACCATACAGCAGGGGTTACCAACTACGGTCCTCAAGGCACACTAACAGTCCAGGTTTTAAGGATAGCCATAGTTGAGCACAGGTGACTTAATTAGTACCTTAGTTATTTTTATTTTACCATCTGTGCTTAAGCATGGATATCACTAAAACCAGGACTGTTAGTGTGCCTCGAGGACCGAGGTTGGGAATCACTGCCATTCAGTGTATAATATAACATACACAGTATAATGTACACATATTATGTAACATGCATGTAGTATAACATATCACACACAGTACATATACATATATGGTGTGTGATATACAGTATAGTACAGATACATAATATATACTATACAGTGTATAATGTAACATACAGGGTAAAGTTCACATAATATGTAACATGTATGTAGTATAACATATAACACACAGTACATATATGGTGTGTAACATGCTGTATAGTACAGATACATTATACACTGTATGGTAAATATTATATAACATACAGGGTAATTTACACATGTAACAAGTATGTAGTATAACAGATTACATGCAGTACATATAATATACATATATGGTGTGTAATATACAGCATAGTACAGATATATTCTACCATACAGTGTATAATGTTACAAGGTAATGTACACATAATATGTAACATTTATGTAGAATAACATATAACACACAGTATATATAATATACTAATATACAGTATAGTACAGATATATAATATATACCATACAGTGTGTAATGTAACATACACAGGATAATGTACACATAATATGTAACATGTAGTATAATATATAACACACAGTACATATAATATACATATATAGTGTGTAATATACAGTATAGTACAGATATATAATATATACCATACAGTGTATAATGTAACATACAGGGTAATGCACACATAATATGTAACATGTAGTATAATATATAACACACAGTACATATAAAATACATATATGGTGTGTAATATACAGTATAGTACAGATCTTTAATATATACCATACAGTGTATAATGTAACATACAGGGTAATGTACACATAATATGTAACATGTATGTAGTATAACATATAGCACACAGAACATATACATAGAGGAATAATAACCAGCAGCCTCAACATATAACACACAGTACATATAATATACATATATGGTGTGTAATATACAGTATAGTACAGATATATAATATATACCATACAGTGTATAATATAACATACAGGGTAATGTACACATGTAACATGTATGTAGTATAACATAACACACAGTACATATAATATACATATATGGTGTGTAATATACAGTATAGTACATATATATAATATATACCATACAGTGTATAATGTAACATACAGGGTAATGTACACATGTAACATGTATGTAGTATAACATATAACATACAGTACATATATTATACATATATACTGTGTAATATACAGTATAGTACAGATATATAATATATACCATACAGTGTATACATAAAAGGTAATGTACACAGGTAACATGTATGTAGTATAACATATAAAACACAGTACATATACATATATGGTGTGTAATATACAGTATAGTACATATATATAATATATACCATACACTGTATAATATAACATACATGGTAATGTACACATGTAACATGTATGTAGTGTAACATATAACACACAGTACATATAATATACATATATGGTGTGTAATATACAGTACATATATAATATATACTATACAGTGTATAATATAACATACAGGGTAATGTACACATGTAACATGTATGTAGTATAACATAACACACAGTACATATAATATACATATATGGTGTGTAATATACAGTATAGTACAGATATATAATATATACCATACAATGTAAAATATAACATACAGGGTAATGTACACATGTAACATGTATGTAGTATAACATATAACACACAGTACATATACATAGAGGAATAATAACCAGCAGCCTCTCACATCTCTGTTACACCCATTCATTATCCGGGGACATAATTATATCACCTCACCCTGTTATTCCCACTGCCCCAATCCAACATGGCCGCCGTGGCGTCACCCTGGTTGCCGTAGTAACGCGCAGGCGCAGAGCTACCTATTGATCAGAAACGGCAGCGCGTTATTCGAGGAACACTAGAGAACGATGAGTAAAGCACACATTGAAGCAAAAAGATCTCTGCTATAAAGTTGAACGGCCATTTTACTGTAGTTAAAATAAAGTATATGACATAAGGTGATCCTAAAGGCGGCCATGATCTTATAGTCCTCACACATAACCCATTGAGAAATAACTCTGAAGTCATGATGTCATCAATCACTGACTGACTCCTCCTCTATGGTCCTCTATGCTGTATCAAGGTACATCTCCTTATATTATTATTTTTATTATTCTATAGGGGCAGGGGGACACAGCTCCCAGCACACACTGATATGTGCTATTATTATTATATAGGGGAGAGGGGCCTGTACAGTGATATATGAGGGGGAATAACACAGCTCCCAGCACACACTGATATGTGCTATTATTATTATATAGGGGGAGAGGGGACTGTACAGTGATATATGAGGGGGAATAACACAGCTCCCAGCACACACTGATATGTGGTATTATTATTATATAGGGGAGAGGGGACTGTACAGTGATATATGAGGGGGAATAACACAGCTCCCAGCACACACTGATATGTGCTATTATTATTATATAGGGGGAGAGGGGACTGTACAGTGATATATGAGGGGGAATAACACAGCCCCCAGCACACACTGATATGTGCTATTATTATTATATAGGGGAGAGGGGACCGTACAGTGATATATGAGGGGGAATAACACAGCTCCCAGCACACACTGATATGTGCTATTATTATATAGGGGAGAGGGGCCTGTAAAGTGATATATGACGGGGATAACACAGCTCCCAGCACACACTGATATGTGCTATTATTATTATATAGGGGGAGAGGGGACTGTACAGTGATATATGAGGGGGAATAACACAGCTCCCAGCACACACTGATATGTGCTATTATTATTATATAGGGGGAGAGGGGACTGTACAGTGATATATGAGGGGGAATAACACAGCCCCCAGCACACACTGATATGTGCTATTATTATTATATAGGGGAGAGAGGACCGTACAGTGATATATGAGGGGGAATAACACAGCTCCCAGCACACACTGATATGTGCTATTATTATATAGGGGAGAGGGGCCTGTAAAGTGATATATGACGGGGATAACACAGCTCCCAGCACACACTGATATGTGCTATTATTATTATATAGGGGGAGAGGGGACTGTACAGTGATATATGAGGGGGAATAACACAGCTCCCAGCACACACTGATATGTGCTATTATTATTATATAGGGGGAGAGGGGACTGTACAGTGATATATGAGGGGGAATAACACAGCACCCAGCACACACTGATATGTGGTATTATTATTATATAGGGGAGAGAGGACTGTACAGTGATATATGAGGGGAATAACACAGCTCCCAGCACACTCTGATATGTGCTATTATTATTATATAGGGGGAGAGGGGACCGTACAGTGATATATGAGGGGGAATAACACAGCTCCCAGCACACACTGATATGTGCTATTATTATTATATAGGGGGAGAGGGGACCGTACAGTGATATATGATGGGGAATAACACAGCTCCCAGCACACACTGATATGTGCTATTATTATTATATAGGGGGAGAGGGGACTGTACAGTGATATATGAGGGGGAATAACACAGCTCCCAGCACACACTGATATGTGCTATTATTATTATATAGGGGGAGAGGGACTGTAAAGTGATATATGAGGGGGATAACACAGCTCCCAGCACACACTGATATGTGCTATTATTATTATATAGGGGGAGAGGGGACTGTACAGTGATATATGAGGGGGAATAACACAGCTCCCAGCACACACTGATATGTGCTATTATTATATAGGGGAGAGGGGCCTGTAAAGTGATATATGACGGGGATAACACAGCTCCCAGCACACACTGATATGTGCTATTATTATTATATAGGGGGAGAGGGGACTGTACAGTGATATATGAGGGGGAATAACACAGCTCCCAGCACACACTGATATGTGCTATTATTATTATATAGGGGGAGAGGGGACTGTACAGTGATATATGAGGGGGAATAACACAGCACCCAGCACACACTGATATGTGGTATTATTATTATATAGGGGAGAGAGGACTGTACAGTGATATATGAGGGGAATAACACAGCTCCCAGCACACTCTGATATGTGCTATTATTATTATATAGGGGGAGAGGGGACCGTACAGTGATATATGAGGGGGAATAACACAGCTCCCAGCACACACTGATATGTGCTATTATTATTATATAGGGGGAGAGGGGACTGTACAGTGATATATGAGGGGGAATAACACAGCTCCCAGCACACACTGATATGTGGTATTATTATTATATAGGGGAGAGGGGACTGTACAGTGATATATGAGGGGGAATAACACAGCTCCCAGCACACACTGATATGTGCTATTATTATTATATAGGGGGAGAGGGGACTGTACAGTGATATATGAGGGGGAATAACACAGCCCCCAGCACACACTGATATGTGCTATTATTATTATATAGGGGAGAGGGGACCGTACAGTGATATATGAGGGGGAATAACACAGCTCCCAGCACACACTGATATGTGCTATTATTATATAGGGGAGAGGGGCCTGTAAAGTGATATATGACGGGGATAACACAGCTCCCAGCACACACTGATATGTGCTATTATTATTATATAGGGGGAGAGGGGACTGTACAGTGATATATGAGGGGGAATAACACAGCTCCCAGCACACACTGATATGTGCTATTATTATTATATAGGGGGAGAGGGGACTGTACAGTGATATATGAGGGGGAATAACACAGCCCCCAGCACACACTGATATGTGGTATTATTATTATATAGGGGAGAGGGGACCGTACAGTGATATATGAGGGGGAATAACACAGCTCCCAGCACACACTGATATGTGCTATTATTATATAGGGGAGAGGGGCCTGTAAAGTGATATATGACGGGGATAACACAGCTCCCAGCACACACTGATATGTGCTATTATTATTATATAGGGGGAGAGGGGACTGTACAGTGATATATGAGGGGGAATAACACAGCTCCCAGCACACACTGATATGTGCTATTATTATTATATAGGGGGAGAGGGGACTGTACAGTGATATATGAGGGGGAATAACACAGCACCCAGCACACACTGATATGTGGTATTATTATTATATAGGGGAGAGAGGACTGTACAGTGATATATGAGGGGAATAACACAGCTCCCAGCACACTCTGATATGTGCTATTATTATTATATAGGGGGAGAGGGGACCGTACAGTGATATATGAGGGGGAATAACACAGCTCCCAGCACACACTGATATGTGCTATTATTATTATATAGGGGGAGAGGGGACCGTACAGTGATATATGATGGGGAATAACACAGCTCCCAGCACACACTGATATGTGCTATTATTATTATATAGGGGGAGAGGGGACTGTACAGTGATATATGAGGGGGAATAACACAGCTCCCAGCACACACTGATATGTGCTATTATTATTATATAGGGGGAGAGGGACTGTAAAGTGATATATGAGGGGGATAACACAGCTCCCAGCACACACTGATATGTGCTATTATTATTATATAGGGGGAGAGGGGACTGTACAGTGATATATGAGGGGGAATAACACAGCTCCCAGCACACACTGATATGTGCTATTATTATATAGGGGAGAGGGGCCTGTAAAGTGATATATGACGGGGATAACACAGCTCCCAGCACACACTGATATGTGCTATTATTATTATATAGGGGGAGAGGGGACTGTACAGTGATATATGAGGGGGAATAACACAGCTCCCAGCACACACTGATATGTGCTATTATTATTATATAGGGGGAGAGGGGACTGTACAGTGATATATGAGGGGGAATAACACAGCACCCAGCACACACTGATATGTGGTATTATTATTATATAGGGGAGAGAGGACTGTACAGTGATATATGAGGGGAATAACACAGCTCCCAGCACACTCTGATATGTGCTATTATTATTATATAGGGGGAGAGGGGACCGTACAGTGATATATGAGGGGGAATAACACAGCTCCCAGCACACACTGATATGTGCTATTATTATTATATAGGGGGAGAGGGGACTGTACAGTGATATATGAGGGGGAATAACACAGCACCCAGCACACACTGATATGTGGTATTATTATTATATAGGGGAGAGGGGCCTGTACAGTGATATATGAGGGGGAATAACACAGCTCCCAGCACACACTGATATGTGCTATTATTATTATATAGGGGAGAGGGGCCTGTACAGTGATATATGAGGGGGAATAACACAGCTCCCAGCACACACTGATATGTGGTATTATTATTATATAGGGGAGAGGGGCCTGTACAGTGATATATGAGGGGGAATAACACAGCTCCCAGCACACACTGATATGTGCTATTATTATTATATAGGGGGAGAGGGGACTGTACAGTGATATATGAGGGGGAATAACACAGCTCCCAGCACACACTGATATGTGCTATTATTATTATATAGGGGGAGAGGGGACTGTACAGTGATATATGAGGGGGAATAACACAGCACCCAGCACACACTGATATGTGGTATTATTATTATATAGGGGAGAGAGGACTGTACAGTGATATATGAGGGGAATAACACAGCTCCCAGCACACTCTGATATGTGCTATTATTATTATAAAGGGGGAGAGGGGACCGTACAGTGATATATGAGGGGGAATAACACAGCTCCCAGCACACACTGATATGTGCTATTATTATTATATAGGGGGAGAGGGGACTGTACAGTGATATATGAGGGGGAATAACACAGCTCCCAGCACACACTGATATGTGCTATTATTATTATATAGGGGGAGAGGGGACTGTACAGTGATATATGAGGGGGAATAACACAGCACCCAGCACACACTGATATGTGGTATTATTATTATATAGGGGAGAGAGGACTGTACAGTGATATATGAGGGGAATAACACAGATCCCAGCACACTCTGATATGTGCTATTATTATTATATAGGGGGAGAGGGGACCGTACAGTGATATATGAGGGGGAATAACACAGCTCCCAGCACACACTGATATGTGGTATTATTATTATATAGGGGAGAGGGGACTGTACAATGATATATGAGGGGAATAACACAGCTCCCAGCACACACTGATATGTGCTATTATTATTATATAGGGGAGAGGGGTCTGTACAGTGATATATGAGGGGGAATAACACAGCTCCCAGCACACACTGATATGTGCTATTATTATATAGGGGAGAGGGGCCTGTAAAGTGATATATGAGGGGGATAACACAGCTCCCAGCACACACTGATATGTGCTATTATTATTATATAGGGGGAGAGGGGACTGTACAGTGATATATGAGGGGGAATAACACAGCTCCCAGCACACACTGATATGTGCTATTATTATTATATAGGGGAGAGGGGTCTGTACAGTGATATATGAGGGGGAATAACATAGCTCCCAGCACACACTGATATGTGCTATTATTATATAGGGGAGAGGGGTCTGTAAAGTGATATATGAGGGGGATAACACAGCTCCCAGCACACACTGATATGTGCTATTATTATTATATAGGGGGAGAGGGGACTGTACAGTGATATATGAGGGGGAATAACACAGCACCCAGCACACACTGATATGTGGTATTATTATTATATAGGGGAGAGGGGACTGTACAGTGATATATGAGGGGGAATAACACAGCTCCCAGCACACACTGATATGTGGTATTATTATTATATAGGGGAGAGGGGACTGTACAGTGATATATGAGGGGGACTAACACAGCACCCAGCACACACTGATATGTGGTAGTATTATTATATTGGGGAGAGGGGACTGTACAGTGATATATGAGGTGGAATAACACAGCTCCCAGAACACACTGATATGTGGTATCATTATTATATAGGGGAGAGGTGACTGTACAGTGATATATGAGGGGGAATAACAGCTCCCAGCACACACTGATATGTGGTATTATTATTATATAGGGGAGAGGGGACTGTACAGTAATATATGAGGGGAATTAAAACAACGGCCCAGCACACACTGATATGTGGTATTATTATTATATAGGGGGAGAGGGGACTGTACAGTGATATATGAGGGGGAATAACACAGTTCCCAGCACACACTGATATGTGCTATTATTATTATAGAGGGGAGAGGGGACTGTACAGTGATATGAGGGGGAATAACACAGCTCCCAGCACACACTGATATGTGCTATTATTATTATATAGGGGGGAGTGGACGGTACAGTAATATATGAGGGGGATAACACAGCTCCCAGCACAAACTATGTGTTATTATTATTATATAGGGGAGAGGGGACCGTACAGTGATATATGAGGGGGAATAACACAGCTCCCAGCACACACTGATATGTGGTATTATTATTATATAGGGGGAGAGGGGACTGTACAGTGATATATGAGGGGGAATAACACAGCTCCCAGCACACACTTATATGTGCTATTATTATTATATAGGGGGAGAGGGACTGTAAAGTGATATATGAGGGGGATAACACAGCTCCCAGCACACACTGATATGTGCTATTATTATTATATAGGGGGAGAGGGGACTGTACAGTGATATATGAGGGGGAATAACACAGCTCCCAGCACACACTGATATGTGCTATTATTATTATATAGGGGGAGAGGGGACTGTACAGTGATATATGAGGGGGAATAACACAGCACCCAGCACACACTGATATGTGGTATTATTATTATATAGGGGAGAGAGGACTGTACAGTGATATATGAGGGGAATAACACAGCTCCCAGCACACTCTGATATGTGCTATTATTATTATATAGGGGGAGAGGGGACCGTACAGTGATAAATGAGGGGGAATAACACAGCTCCCAGCACACACTGATATGTGCTATTATTATTATATAGGGGGAGAGGGGACTGTACAGTGATATATGAGGGGGAATAACACAGCACCCAGCACACACTGATATGTGGTATTATTATTATATAGGGGAGAGGGGCCTGTACAGTGATATATGAGGGGGAATAACACAGCTCCCAGCACACACTGATATGTGCTATTATTATTATATAGGGGAGAGGGGCCTGTACAGTGATATATGAGGGGGAATAACACAGCTCCCAGCACACACTGATATGTGGTATTATTATTATATAGGGGAGAGGGGCCTGTACAGTGATATATGAGGGGGAATAACACAGCTCCCAGCACACACTGATATGTGCTATTATTATTATATAGGGGGAGAGGGGACTGTACAGTGATATATGAGGGGGAATAACACAGCTCCCAGCACACACTGATATGTGCTATTATTATTATATAGGGGGAGAGGGGACTGTACAGTGATATATGAGGGGGAATAACACAGCACCCAGCACACACTGATATGTGGTATTATTATTATATAGGGGAGATCGGACTGTACAGTGACATATGAGGGGAATAACACAGCTCCCAGCACACTCTATGTGCTATTATTATTATATAGGGGGAGAGGGGACCGTACAGTGATATATGAGGGGGAATAACACAGCTCCCAGCACACACTGATATGTGCTATTATTATTATATAGGGGGAGAGGGGACTGTACAGTGATATATGAGGGGGAATAACACAGCTCCCAGCACACACTGATATGTGCTATTATTATTATATAGGGGGAGAGGGGACTGTACAGTGATATATGAGGGGGAATAACACAGCACCCAGCACACACTGATATGTGGTATTATTATTATATAGGGGAGAGAGGACTGTACAGTGATATATGAGGGGAATAACACAGATCCCAGCACACTCTGATATGTGCTATTATTATTATATAGGGGGAGAGGGGACCGTACAGTGATATATGAGGGGGAATAACACAGCTCCCAGCACACACTGATATGTGGTATTATTATTATATAGGGGAGAGGGGACTGTACAATGATATATGAGGGGAATAACACAGCTCCCAGCACACACTGATATGTGCTATTATTATTATATAGGGGAGAGGGGTCTGTACAGTGATATATGAGGGGGAATAACACAGCTCCCAGCACACACTGATATGTGCTATTATTATATAGGGGAGAGGGGCCTGTAAAGTGATATATGAGGGGGATAACACAGCTCCCAGCACACACTGATATGTGCTATTATTATTATATAGGGGGAGAGGGGACTGTACAGTGATATATGAGGGGGAATAACACAGCTCCCAGCACACACTGATATGTGCTATTATTATTATATAGGGGAGAGGGGTCTGTACAGTGATATATGAGGGGGAATAACATAGCTCCCAGCACACACTGATATGTGCTATTATTATATAGGGGAGAGGGGTCTGTAAAGTGATATATGAGGGGGATAACACAGCTCCCAGCACACACTGATATGTGCTATTATTATTATTATATAGGGGGAGAGGGGACTGTACAGTGATATATGAGGGGGAATAACACAGCACCCAGCACACACTGATATGTGGTATTATTATTATATAGGGGAGAGGGGACTGTACAGTGATATATGAGGGGGAATAACACAGCTCCCAGCACACACTGATATGTGGTATTATTATTATATAGGGGAGAGGGGACTGTACAGTGATATATGAGGGGGAATAACACAGCACCCAGCACACACTGATATGTGGTAGTATTATTATATTGGGGAGAGGGGACTGTACAGTGATATATGAGGTGGAATAACACAGCTCCCAGAACACACTGATATGTGGTATCATTATTATATAGGGGAGAGGGGACTGTACAGTGATATATGAGGGGGAATAACAGCTCCCAGCACACACTGATATGTGGTATTATTATTATATAGGGGAGAGGGGACTGTACAGTAATATATGAGGGGAATTAAAACAACGGCCCAGCACACACTGATATGTGGTATTATTATTATGTAGGGGGAGAGGGGACTGTACAGTGATATATGAGGGGGGATAACACAGTTCCCAGCACACACTGATATGTGCTATTATTATTATAGAGGGGAGAGGGGACTGTACAGTGATATGAGGGGGAATAACACAGCTCCCAGCACACACTGATATGTGCTATTATTATTATATAGGGGGGAGTGGACGGTACAGTAATATATGAGGGGGATAACACAGCTCCCAGCACAAACTATGTGTTATTATTATTATATAGGGGAGAGGGGACCGTACAGTGATATATGAGGGGGAATAACACAGCTCCCAGCACACACTGATATGTGGTATTATTATTATATAGGGGAGAGGGGCCTGTACAGTGATATATGAGGGGGAATAACACAGCTCCCAGCACACACTGATATGTGCTATTATTATTATATAGGGGGAGTGGGGACTGTACAGTGATATATGAGGGGGAATAACACAGCTCCCAGCACACACTGATATGTGCTATTATTATTATATAGGGGAGAGGGGACTGTACAGTGATATATGAGGGGGAATAACACAGCTCCCAGCACACACTGATATGTGCTATTATTATATAGGGGAGAGGGGCCTGCAAAGTGATATATGAGGGGGATAACACAGCTCCCAGCACACACTGATATGTGCTATTATTATTATATAGGGGGAGAGGGGACTGTACAGTGATATATGAGGGGGAATAACACAGCTCCCAGCACACACTGATATGTGCTATTATTATTATATAGGGGGAGAGGGGACTGTACAGTGATATATGAGGGGGAATAACACAGCACCCAGCACACACTGATATGTGGTATTATTATTATATAGTGGAGAGAGGACTGTACAGTGATATATGAAGGGAATAACACAGCTCCCAGCACACTCTGATATGTGCTATTATTATTATATAGGGGGAGAGGGGACCGTACAGTGATATATGAGGGGGAATAACACAGCTCCCAGCACACACTGATATGTGCTATTATTATTATATAGGGGGAGAGGGGACCGTACAGTGATATATGAGGGGGAATAACACAGCTCCCAGCACACACTGATATGTGCTATTATTATTATATAGGGGGAGAGGGGACCGTACAGTGATATATGAGGGGGAATAACACAGCACCCAGCACACACTGATATGTGGTATTATTATTATATAGGGGAGAGGGGCCTGTACAGTGATATATGAGGGGGAATAACACAGCTCCCAGCACACACTGATATGTGCTATTATTATTATATAGGGGAGAGGGGCCTGTACAGTGATATATGAGGGGGAATAACACAGCTCCCAGCACACACTGATATGTGGTATTATTATTATATAGGGGAGAGGGGCCTGTACAGTGATATATGAGGGGGAATAACACAGCTCCCAGCACACACTGATATGTGCTATTATTATTATTATATAGGGGGAGAGGGGACTGTACAGTGATATATGAGGGGGAATAACACAGCACCCAGCACACACTGATATGTGGTATTATTATTATATAGGGGAGAGGGGACTGTACAGTGATATATGAGGGGAATAACACAGCTCCCAGCACACACTGATATGTGCTATTATTATTATATAGGGGAGAGGGGACCGTACAGTGATATATGAGGGGGAATAACACAGCTCCCAGCACACACTGATATGTGCTATTATTATATAGGGGAGAGGGGCCTGTAAAGTGATATATGAGGGGGATAACACAGCTCCCAGCACACACTGATATGTGCTATTATTATTATATAGGGGGAGAGGGGACTGTACAGTGACATATGAGGGGGAATAACACAGCTCCCAGCACACACTGATATGTGCTATTATTATTATAATATAGGGGAGAGGGGTCTGTACAGTGATATATGAGGGGGAATAACACAGCTCCCAGCACACACTGATATGTGCTATTATTATATAGGGGGAGAGGGGACTGTACAGTGATATATGAGGGGGAATAACACAGCTCCCAGCTCACACTGATATGTGCTATTATTATTATATAGGTTGAGAGGGGACTGTACAGTGATATATGAGGGGGAATAACACAGCACCCAGCACACACTGATATGTGGTATTATTATTATATAGGGGAGAGAGGACTGTACAGTGATATATGAGGGGAATAACACAGCTCCCAGCACACTCTATGTGCTATTATTATTATATAGGGGGAGAGGGGACCGTACAGTGATATATGAGGGGGAATAACACAGCTCCCAGCACACACTGATATGTGCTATTATTATTATATAGGGGGAGAGGGGACTGTACAGTGATATATGAGGGGGAATAACACAGCTCCCAACACACACTGATATGTGCTATTATTATTATATAGGGGGAGAGGGGACTGTACAGTGATATATGAGGGGGAATAACACAGCACCCAGCACACACTGATATGTGGTATTATTATTATATAGGGGAGAGAGGACTGTACAGTGATATATGAGGGGAATAACAGATCCCAGCACACTCTGATATGTGCTATTATTATTATATAAGGGGAGAGGGGACCGTACAGTGATATATGAGGGGGAATAACACAGCTCCCAGCACACACTGATATGTGGTATTATTATTATATAGGGGAGAGGGGACTGTACAATGATATATGAGGGGAATAACACAGCTCCCAGCACACACTGATATGTGCTATTATTATTATATAGGGGAGAGGGGTCTGTACAGTGATATATGAGGGGGAATAACACAGCTCCCAGCACACACTGATATGTGCTATTATTATATAGGGGAGAGGGGCCTGTAAAGTGATATATGAGGGGGATAACACAGCTCCCAGCACACACTGATATGTGCTATTATTATTATATAGGGATAGAGGGGACTGTACAGTGATATATGAGGGGGAATAACACAGCTCCCAGCACACACTGATATGTGCTATTATTATTATATAGGGGAGAGGGGTCTGTACAGTGATATATGAGGGGGAATAACATAGCTCCCAGCACACACTGATATGTGCTATTATTATATAGGGGAGAGGGGCCTGTAAAGTGATATATGAGGGGGATAACACAGCTCCCAGCACACACTGATATGTGCTATTATTATTATATAGGGGGAGAGGGGACTGTACAGTGATATATGAGGGGGAATAACACAGCACCCAGCACACACTATGTGGTATTATTATTATATAGGGGAGAGGGGACTGTACAGTGATATATGAGGGGGAATAACACAGCTCCCAGCACACACTGATATGTGGTATTATTATTATATAGGGGAGAGGGGACTGTACAGTGATATATGAGGGGGAATAACACAGCACCCAGCACACACTGATATGTGGTAGTATTATTATATTGGGGAGAGGGGACTGTACAGTGATATGAGGGGGAGTAACACAGCTCCCAACACACACTGATATGTGCTATTATTATTATATAGGGGAGAGGGGACCGTACAGTGATATATGAGGGGGAATAACACAGCTCCCAGCACACACTGATATGTGATATTATTATATAGGGGGAGAGGGCACTGTACAGTGATATATGAGGGGGGATAACACAGCTCCCAGCACACACTGATATGTGGTATTATTATTATATAAGGGGGAGAGGGGAACGTACAGTGATATATGAGGGGGAATAACACAGCTCCCAGCACACACTGATATGTGCTATTATTATTATATAGGGGAGAGGGGACCGTACAGTGATATATGAGGGGGAATAACACAGCACCCAGCACACACTGATATGTGGCAATATTATTATATAGGGGAAGAGGGGACTGTACAGTGATATTAATAACACAACACCCAGCACACACTGATATGTGGTAGTATTATTATATTGGGGAGAGGGGACTGTACAGTGATATATGAGGGGGAATAACACAGCTCCCAGCACACACTGATATGTGGTATTATTATTATATAGGGGAGAGGGGACTGTACAGTGATATTAGGGGGAATAACACAACTCCCAGCACACACTGATATGTGGTATTATTATTATATAGGGGAGAGGGGACAGTACAGTTATATATGAGGGGGAATAACACAGCTCCCAGCAAACACTGATATGTGCTATTATTATTATATAGGGGGGAGGGGACTGTACAGTGATATATGAGGGGGAATAACACAGCTCCCAGCACACACTGATATGTGCTAATATTATATAGGGGAGTGGGGACGGTACAGTGATATGAGGGGGAATAACACAGCTCCCAGCACACACTGATATGTGCTATTATTATTATAGAGGGGAGAGGGGACTGTACAGTGATATGAGGGGGAATAACACAGCTCCCAACACACACTGATATGTGCTATTATTATTATAGAGGGGAGAGGGGACTGTACAGTGATATGAGGGGGAATAACACAGCTCCCAGCACACACTGATATGTGGTATCATTATTATATAGGGGAGAGGGGACTGTACAGTGGTATATGAGGGGGAATAACACAGATCCTGGCACACACTGATATGTGCTATTATTATTATATAGGGGAGAGTGGAGTGTACAGTGATATATGAGGGGGAATAACACAGCACCCAGCACACACTGATATGTGGTAGTATTATATTGGGGAGAGGGAACTGTACAGTGATATATGAGGGGGAATAACACAGCTCCCAGCACACACTGATATGTGGTATCATTATTATATAGGGGAGAGGGGACTGTACAGTGATATATGAGGGGGAATAACACAGCTCCCAGCACACACTGATATGTGGTATTATTATTATATAGGGGAGAGGGGACTGTACAGTAATATATGAGGGGAATAACACAGCTCCCAGCACACACTGATATGTGGTATCATTATTATATAGGGGAGAGGGGACTGTACAGTGATATATGAGGGGGAATAACACAGCTCCCAGCACACACTGATATGTGCAATTATTATTATATAGGGGGAGAGGGGACTGTACAGTGATATATGAGGGGAATAACACAGCTCCCAGCACACACTGATATGTGCTATTGCTATTATATAGGGGAGAGGGGACCGTACAGTGATATATGAGGGGGAATAACACAGCTCCCAGCACACACTGATATGTGCTATTATTATTATAGAGGGTAGAGGGGACTGTACAGTGATATGAGGGGGAATAACACAGCTCCCAGCACACACTGATATGTGGTATTATTATTATATAGGGGAGAGGACTGTACAGTGATATATGAGGGGGAATAACACAGCTCCCAGCACACACTGATATGTGGTATTATTATTATATAGGGGGAGAGGGGACCGTACAGTGATATATGAGGGGGAATAACACAGATCCCAGCACACACTGATATGTGCTATTATTATTATATAAGGGGGAGTGGACGGTACAGTAATATACGAGGGGGAATAACACAGCTCCCTGCACACACTGATATGTGCTATTATTATTATATAAGGGGGAGTGGACGGTACAGTAATATAAGAGGGGGAATAACACAGCTTCCAGCACACACTGATATGTGATATTATTATATAGGGGGAGAGGGCACTGTACAGTGATCTATGAGGGGGGATAACACAGCTCCCAGCACACACTGATATGTGCTATTATTATTATATAAGGGGGAGTGGACGGTACAGTAATATAAGAGGGGGAATAACACAGCTTCCAGCACACACTGATATGTGATATTATTATATAGGGGGAGAGGGCACTGTACAGTGATATATGAGCGGGGATAACACAGCTCCCAGCACACACTGTTATGTGGTATTATAATTATATAGGGGGAGAGGGGAACGTTCAGTGATATATGAGGGGGAATAACACAGCTCCCAGCACACACTGATATGTGGTAATATTATTATATAGGGGAAGAGGGGACTGTACAGTGATATTAATAACACAGCACCCAGCACACACTGATATGTGGTATTATTATTATATAGGGGGGAGAGGGGAACGTACAGTGATATATGAGGGGGAATAACACAGCTCCCAGCACACACTGATATGTGCTATTATTATTATATAAGGGAGAGGGGACCGTACAGTGATATATGAGGGGAATAACACAGCACCCAGCACACACTATGTGGTAATATTATTATATAGGGGAGAGGGGGCCATACAGTGATATATGAGGGGGAATAACACAGATCCCAGCACACACTGATATGTGGTATTATTTAGGGGAGAGGGGACCGTACAGTGATATATGAGGGGGAATAACACAGCTCCCAGAACACACTGATATGTGCTATTATTATTATATAGGGGGGAGTGGACGGTACAGTAATATATGAGGGTGAAAACACAGCTCCCAGCACACACTATGTGCTATTATTATTATATAGGGGGGAGAGGGGACTGTACAGTGATATATGAGGGGGAATAACACAGCTCCCAGCACACACTATGTGGTATCATTATTATATAGGGGAGAGGGGACTGTACAGTGATATATGAGGGGGAATAACACAGCTCCCAGCACACACTGATATGTGGTATTATTATTATATAGGGGAGAGGGGACTGTACACTAGTATATGAGGGGAATAACACAGCTCCCAGCACACACTGATATGTGGTATTATTATTATATAGGGGGAGAGGGGCCCGTACAGTGATATATGAGGGGGAATAACACAGCTCCCAGCACACACTGATATGTGGTATTATTATTATATAGGGGGAGAGGGGACCGTACAGTGATATATGAGGGGGAATAACACAGATCCTAGCACACACTGATATGTGGTATTATTATTATATAGGGGGGAGTGGACGGTACAGTAATATATGCGGGGGAATAACACAGCTCCCAGCACACACTGATATGTAATATTATTTTATAGGGGGAGAGGGCACTGTACAGTGATATATGAGGGGGGATAACACAGCTCCCAGCACACACTGATATGTGGTAATATTATTATATATGGGAAGAGGTGACTGTACAGTGATATATGAGGGGGAATAACACAGCTCCCAGCACACACTGATATGTGTATTATTATATAGGGGAGAGGGGACCGTACAGTGATATATGAGGGGGAATAACAGCTCCCAGCACACACTGATATGTGGTATTATTATTATATAGGGGAGAGGGGACTGTACAGTGATATATGAGGGGGGAATAACACAGCTCCCAGCACACACTGATTTGTGGTAATATTATTATATAGGGGAGAGGGGGCCGTACAGTGATATATGAGGGGGAATAACACAGATCCCAGCACACACTGATAAGTGCTATTATATAAGGGAGAGGGGACTGTACAGTGATATATGAGGGGGAATAACACAGCACCCAGACACACTGATATGTGGTAATATTATTATATAGGGGAGAGGGGGCCGTACAGTGATATATGAGGGGGAATAACACAGATCCCAGCACACACTGATATGTGGTATTATATAGGGGAGAGCGGACCGAACAGTGATATATGAGGGGGAATAACACAGCTCCCAGCACACACTGATATGTGCTATTATTATTATATAGGGGAGAGGGGACCGTACAGTGATATATGAGGGGGAATAACACAGCACCCAGCACACACTGATTTGTGGTAATATTATTATATAGGGGAGAGGGGGCCGTACAGTGATATATGAGGGGGAATAACACAGATCCCAGCACACACTGATATGTGGTATTATATAGGGGAGAGGGGACCGTACAGTGATATATGAGGGGGAATAACACAGCTCCCAGCACACACTGATATGTGCTATTATTATTATATTGGGGGGAGTGGACGGTACAGTAATATATGAGAGTGAAAACACAGCTCCCAGCACACACTATGTGCTATTATTATTATATAGGGGAGAGGGGACTGTACAGTGATATATGAGGGAGAATAACACAGCTCCCAGCACACACTGATATGTGGTATCATTATTATATAGGGGAGAGGGGACTGTACAGTGATATATGAGGGGGAATAACACAGCTCCCAGCACACACTGATATGTGGTATTATTATTATATAGAGGAGAGGGGACTGTACACTAGTATATGAGGGGAATAACACAGCTCCCAGCACACACTGATATGTGGTATTATTATTATATAGGGGGAGAGGGGACTGTACAGTGATATATGAGGGGGAATAACACAGCTCCCAGCACACACTGATATGTGGTATTATTATTATATAGGGGGAGAGGGGACCGTACAGTGATATATGAGGGGGAATAACACAGATCCTAGCACACACTGATATGTGGTATTATTATTATAAAAGGGGGAGTGGACGGTACAGTAATATATGAGGGGGAATAACACAGCTCCCAGCACACACTGATATGTAATATTATATAGGGGGAGAGGGCACTGTACAGTGATATATGAGGGGGGATAACACAGCTCCCAGCACATACTGATATGTGGTATTATTATTATATAGGGGGGAGAAGGGAACGTACAGTGATATATGAGGGGGAATAACACAGCTCCCAGCACACACTGATATGTGCTATTATTATTATATAGGGGAGAGGGGACCGTACAGTGATATTTGAGGGGGAATAACACAGCACCCAGCACACACTGATATGTGGTAATATTATTATATATGGGAAGAGGGGACTGTACAGTGATATATGAGGGGGAATAACACAGCTCCCAGCACACACTGATATGTGTATTATTATATAGGGGAGAGGGGACCGTACAGTGATATATGAGGGGGAATAACAGCTCCCAGCACACACTGATATGTGGTATTATTATTATATTGGGAAGAGGGGACTGTACAATGATATATGAGGGGGGAATAACACAGCTCCCAGCACACACTGATTTGTGGTAATATTATTATATAGGGTAGAGGTGGCCGTACAGTGATATATGAGGTGGAATAACACAGATCCCAGCACACACTGATATGTGCTATTATATAAGTGAGAGGGGACCGTACAGTGATATATGAGGGGGAATAACACAGCACCCAGCACACACTGATATGTGGTAATATTATTATATAGGGGAGAGGGGGCCGTACAGTGATATATGAGGGGGAATAACACAGATCCCAGCACACACTGATATGTGGTATTATATAGGGGAGAGGGGACCGTACAGTGATATATGAGGGGGAATAACACAGCTCCCAGCACACACTGATATGTGCTATTATTATTATATAGGGGGGAGTGGACGGTACAGTAATATATGAGGGTGAAAACACAGCTCCCAGCACACACTATGTGCTATTATTATTATATAGGGGAGAGGGGACCGTACAGTGATATATGAGGGGGAATAACACAGCTCCCAGCACACACTGATATGTGCTATTATTATTATATAGGGGGAGAGGGGACTGTACAGTGATATATGAGGGGGAATAACAGCTCCCAGCACACACTGATATGTGGTATTATTATTATATAGGGGAGAGGGGGCTGTACAGTGATATATGAGGGGGGAATAACACAGCTCCCAGCACACACTGATATGTGCTATTATTATTATATAGGGGAGAGGGGACTGTACAGTGATATATGAGGGGGGAATAACACAGCTCCCAGCACACACTGATATGTGGTATTATTATTATATAGGGGAGAGGGGACTGTACAGTGATATATGAGGGGGAATAACTCAAATCCCAGCACACACTGATATGTGCTATTATTTTTATATAGGGGAGAGGGGGCCGTACAGTGATATATGAGGGGGAATAACACAGCACCCAGCACACACTGACATGTGGTAATATTATTATATAGGGGGGAGTGGACGGTACAGTAATATATGAGGGGGATAACACAGCTCCCAGCACACACTATGTGCTATTATTATTATATAGGGGAGAGGGGACCATACAGTGATATATGAGGGGGAATAACACAGCTCCCAGCACACAGTGATATGTGCTATTATTATTATATAGGGGAGAGGGGACTGTACAGTGATATATGAGGGGGAATAACACAGCTCCCATCTCACACTGATATGTGGTAATATTATTATATAGGGGAGAGGGGACTGCACAGTGATATATGAGGGGAATAATACAGCTCCCAGCACACACTGATATGTGGTATTATTATTATTATATAGGGGAGAGGGGACTGTACAGTGATATATGAGGGGGAATAACACAGCTCCCAGCACACACTGATATGTGGTATTATTATTATATAGGAGAGAGGGGACTTTACAATGATATTAAGGGGAATAACACAGCTCCCAGCACACACTGATATGTGGTATTATTATTATATAGGGGAGAAGGGACAGTACAGTTATATATGAGGGGGAATAACACAGCTCCCAGCACACACTGATATGTGCTATTATTATATAGGGCAGAGGGGACTGTACAGTGATATGAGGGGGAATAACACAGCTCCCAGCACACACTGATATGTGCTATTATTATATAGGGGAGAGGGGACTGTACAGTGATATGAGGGGGAATAACACAGCTCCCAGCACACACTGATATGTGCTATTATTATTATAGAGGGGAGAGGGGACTGTACAGTGATATGAGGGGGAATAACACAGCTCCCAGCACACACTGATATGTGCTATTATTATTATATAGGGGAGAGGGGACCGTACAGTGATATATGAGGGGGAATAACACAGCTCCCAGCACACACTGATATGTGCTATTATTATTATATAGGGGAGAGGGGACCGTACAGTGATATATGAGGGGGAATAACACAGCTCCCAGCACACACTGATATGTGCTATTATTATTATAGAGGGGAGAGGGGACTGTACAGTGATATGAGGGGGAATAACACAGCTACCAGCACACACTGATATGTGGTAATATTATTATATAGGGGAGAGGACTGTACAGTGATATATGAGGGGGATTAACACAGCTCCCAGCACACACTGATATGTGGTATTATTATTATATAGGGGGAGATGGGACCGTACAGTGATATATGAGGGGGAATAACACAGATCCCAGCACACACTGATATGTGCTATTATTATTATATAAGGGGGAGTGGACGGTACAGTAATATATGAGGGGGAATAACACAGCTCCCTGCACACACTGATATGTGATATTATTATATAGGGGGAGAGGGCACTGTACAGTGATATATGAGGGGGAATAACACAGATCCTAGCACACACTGATATGTGGTATTATTATTATAAAAGGGGGAGTGGACGGTACAGTAATATATGAGGGGGAATAACACAGCTCCCAGCACACACTGATATGTAATATTATATAGGGGGAGAGGGCACTGTACAGTGATATATGAGGGGGGATAACACAGCTCCCAGCACATACTGATATGTGGTATTATTATTATATAGGGGGGAGAAGGGAACGTACAGTGATATATGAGGGGGAATAACACAGCTCCCAGCACACACTGATATGTGCTATTATTATTATATAGGGGAGAGGGGACCGTACAGTGATATTTGAGGGGGAATAACACAGCACCCAGCACACACTGATATGTGGTAATATTATTATATATGGGAAGAGGGGACTGTACAGTGATATATGAGGGGGAATAACACAGCTCCCAGCACACACTGATATGTGTATTATTATATAGGGGAGAGGGGACCGTACAGTGATATATGAGGGGGAATAACAGCTCCCAGCACACACTGATATGTGGTATTATTATTATATTGGGAAGAGGGGACTGTACAATGATATATGAGGGGGGAATAACACAGCTCCCAGCACACACTGATTTGTGGTAATATTATTATATAGGGTAGAGGTGGCCGTACAGTGATATATGAGGTGGAATAACACAGATCCCAGCACACACTGATATGTGCTATTATATAAGTGAGAGGGGACCGTACAGTGATATATGAGGGGGAATAACACAGCACCCAGCACACACTGATATGTGGTAATATTATTATATAGGGGAGAGGGGGCCGTACAGTGATATATGAGGGGGAATAACACAGATCCCAGCACACACTGATATGTGGTATTATATAGGGGAGAGGGGACCGTACAGTGATATATGAGGGGGAATAACACAGCTCCCAGCACACACTGATATGTGCTATTATTATTATATAGGGGGGAGTGGACGGTACAGTAATATATGAGGGTGAAAACACAGCTCCCAGCACACACTATGTGCTATTATTATTATATAGGGGAGAGGGGACCGTACAGTGATATATGAGGGGGAATAACACAGCTCCCAGCACACACTGATATGTGCTATTATTATTATATAGGGGGAGAGGGGACTGTACAGTGATATATGAGGGGGAATAACAGCTCCCAGCACACACTGATATGTGGTATTATTATTATATAGGGGAGAGGGGGCTGTACAGTGATATATGAGGGGGGAATAACACAGCTCCCAGCACACACTGATATGTGCTATTATTATTATATAGGGGAGAGGGGACTGTACAGTGATATATGAGGGGGGAATAACACAGCTCCCAGCACACACTGATATGTGGTATTATTATTATATAGGGGAGAGGGGACTGTACAGTGATATATGAGGGGGAATAACTCAAATCCCAGCACACACTGATATGTGCTATTATTTTTATATAGGGGAGAGGGGGCCGTACAGTGATATATGAGGGGGAATAACACAGCACCCAGCACACACTGACATGTGGTAATATTATTATATAGGGGGGAGTGGACGGTACAGTAATATATGAGGGGGATAACACAGCTCCCAGCACACACTATGTGCTATTATTATTATATAGGGGAGAGGGGACCATACAGTGATATATGAGGGGGAATAACACAGCTCCCAGCACACAGTGATATGTGCTATTATTATTATATAGGGGAGAGGGGACTGTACAGTGATATATGAGGGGGAATAACACAGCTCCCATCTCACACTGATATGTGGTAATATTATTATATAGGGGAGAGGGGACTGCACAGTGATATATGAGGGGAATAATACAGCTCCCAGCACACACTGATATGTGGTATTATTATTATTATATAGGGGAGAGGGGACTGTACAGTGATATATGAGGGGGAATAACACAGCTCCCAGCACACACTGATATGTGGTATTATTATTATATAGGGGAGAGGGGACTTTACAATGATATTAAGGGGAATAACACAGCTCCCAGCACACACTGATATGTGGTATTATTATTATATAGGGGAGAAGGGACAGTACAGTTATATATGAGGGGGAATAACACAGCTCCCAGCACACACTGATATGTGCTATTATTATATAGGGCAGAGGGGACTGTACAGTGATATGAGGGGGAATAACACAGCTCCCAGCACACACTGATATGTGCTATTATTATATAGGGGAGAGGGGACTGTACAGTGATATGAGGGGGAATAACACAGCTCCCAGCACACACTGATATGTGCTATTATTATTATAGAGGGGAGAGGGGACTGTACAGTGATATGAGGGGGAATAACACAGCTCCCAGCACACACTGATATGTGCTATTATTATTATATAGGGGAGAGGGGACCGTACAGTGATATATGAGGGGGAATAACACAGCTCCCAGCACACACTGATATGTGCTATTATTATTATATAGGGGAGAGGGGACCGTACAGTGATATATGAGGGGGAATAACACAGCTCCCAGCACACACTGATATGTGCTATTATTATTATAGAGGGGAGAGGGGACTGTACAGTGATATGAGGGGGAATAACACAGCTACCAGCACACACTGATATGTGGTAATATTATTATATAGGGGAGAGGACTGTACAGTGATATATGAGGGGGATTAACACAGCTCCCAGCACACACTGATATGTGGTATTATTATTATATAGGGGGAGATGGGACCGTACAGTGATATATGAGGGGGAATAACACAGATCCCAGCACACACTGATATGTGCTATTATTATTATATAAGGGGGAGTGGACGGTACAGTAATATATGAGGGGGAATAACACAGCTCCCTGCACACACTGATATGTGATATTATTATATAGGGGGAGAGGGCACTGTACAGTGATATATGAGGGGGGATAACACAGCTCCCAGCACACACTGATATGTGCTATTATTATTATATAGGGGGGAGTGGACGGTACAGTGATATATGAGGGGGAATAACACAGCTCCCAGCACACACTGATATGTGGTATTATTATTATATAGGGGAGAGGGGACTGTACAGTGATATATGAGGGGGAATGACACAGCTCCCAGCACACACTGATAAGTGGTATTATTATTATATAGGGGGAGAGGGGACCGTACAGTGATATATGAGGGGGAATAACACAGCTCCCAGCACACACTGATATGTGGTAATATTATTATATAGGGGAGAGGACTGTACAGTGATATATGAGGGGGATTAACACAGCTCCCAGCACACACTGATATGTGGTATTATTATTATATAGGGGGAGATGGGACCGTACAGTGATATAGGAGGGGGAATAACACAGATCCCAGCACACACTGATATGTGCTATTATTATTATATAGGGGGAGAGGGGAACGTACAGTGATATATGAGGGGGAATAACACAGCTCCCAGCACACACTGATATGTGCTATTATTATTATATAGGGGAGAGGGGACCGTACAGTGATATATGAGGGGGAATAACACAGCACCCAGCACACACTGATATGTGGCAATATTATTATATAGGGGAAGAGGGGACTGTACAGTGATATTAATAACACAACACCCAGCACACACTGATATGTGGTAGTATTATTATATTGGGGAGAGGGGACTGTACAGTGATATATGAGGGGGAATAACACAGCTCCCAGCACACACTGATATGTGGTATTATTATTATATAGGGGAGAGGGGACTGTACAGTGATATTAGGGGGAATAACACAACTCCCAGCACACACTGATATGTGGTATTATTATTATATAGGGGAGAGGGGACAGTACAGTTATATATGAGGGGGAATAACACAGCTCCCAGCAAACACTGATATGTGCTATTATTATTATATAGGGGGGAGGGGACTGTACAGTGATATATGAGGGGGAATAACACAGCTCCCAGCACACACTGATATGTGCTAATATTATATAGGGGAGTGGGGACGGTACAGTGATATGAGGGGGAATAACACAGCTCCCAGCACACACTGATATGTGCTATTATTATTATAGAGGGGAGAGGGGACTGTACAGTGATATGAGGGGGAATAACACAGCTCCCAACACACACTGATATGTGCTATTATTATTATAGAGGGGAGAGGGGACTGTACAGTGATATGAGGGGGAATAACACAGCTCCCAGCACACACTGATATGTGGTATCATTATTATATAGGGGAGAGGGGACTGTACAGTGGTATATGAGGGGGAATAACACAGATCCTGGCACACACTGATATGTGCTATTATTATTATATAGGGGAGAGTGGAGTGTACAGTGATATATGAGGGGGAATAACACAGCACCCAGCACACACTGATATGTGGTAGTATTATATTGGGGAGAGGGAACTGTACAGTGATATATGAGGGGGAATAACACAGCTCCCAGCACACACTGATATGTGGTATCATTATTATATAGGGGAGAGGGGACTGTACAGTGATATATGAGGGGGAATAACACAGCTCCCAGCACACATTGATATGTGGTATTATTATTATATAGGGGGAGAGGGGACTGTACAGTAATATATGAGGGGAATAACACAGCTCCCAGCACACACTGATATGTGGTATCATTATTATATAGGGGAGAGGGGACTGTACAGTGATATATGAGGGGGAATAACACAGCTCCCAGCACACACTGATATGTGCAATTATTATTATATAGGGGGAGAGGGGACTGTACAGTGATATATGAGGGGAATAACACAGCTCCCAGCACACACTGATATGTGCTATTGCTATTATATAGGGGAGAGGGGACCGTACAGTGATATATGAGGGGGAATAACACAGCTCCCAGCACACACTGATATGTGCTATTATTATTATAGAGGGTAGAGGGGACTGTACAGTGATATGAGGGGGAATAACACAGCTCCCAGCACACACTGATATGTGGTATTATTATTATATAGGGGAGAGGACTGTACAGTGATATATGAGGGGGAATAACACAGCTCCCAGCACACACTGATATGTGGTATTATTATTATATAGGGGGAGAGGGGACCGTACAGTGATATATGAGGGGGAATAACACAGATCCCAGCACACACTGATATGTGCTATTATTATTATATAAGGGGGAGTGGACGGTACAGTAATATACGAGGGGGAATAACACAGCTCCCTGCACACACTGATATGTGCTATTATTATTATATAAGGGGGAGTGGACGGTACAGTAATATAAGAGGGGGAATAACACAGCTTCCAGCACACACTGATATGTGATATTATTATATAGGGGGAGAGGGCACTGTACAGTGATATATGAGGGGGGATAACACAGCTCCCAGCACACACTGATATGTGCTATTATTATTATATAAGGGGGAGTGGACGGTACAGTAATATAAGAGGGGGAATAACACAGCTTCCAGCACACACTGATATGTGATATTATTATATAGGGGGAGAGGGCACTGTACAGTGATATATGAGCGGGGATAACACAGCTCCCAGCACACACTGTTATGTGGTATTATAATTATATAGGGGGAGAGGGGAACGTTCAGTGATATATGAGGGGGAATAACACAGCTCCCAGCACACACTGATATGTGGTAATATTATTATATAGGGGAAGAGGGGACTGTACAGTGATATTAATAACACAGCACCCAGCACACACTGATATGTGGTATTATTATTATATAGGGGGGAGAGGGGAACGTACAGTGATATATGAGGGGGAATAACACAGCTCCCAGCACACACTGATATGTGCTATTATTATTATATAAGGGAGAGGGGACCGTACAGTGATATATGAGGGGAATAACACAGCACCCAGCACACACTATGTGGTAATATTATTATATAGGGGAGAGGGGGCCATACAGTGATATATGAGGGGGAATAACACAGATCCCAGCACACACTGATATGTGGTATTATTTAGGGGAGAGGGGACCGTACAGTGATATATGAGGGGGAATAACACAGCTCCCAGAACACACTGATATGTGCTATTATTATTATATAGGGGGAGAGGGGACTGTACAGTGATATATGAGGGGGAATAACAGCTCCCAGCACACACTGATATGTGGTATTATTATTATATAGGGGAGAGGGGGCTGTACAGTGATATATGAGGGGGGAATAACACAGCTCCCAGCACACACTGATATGTGCTATTATTATTATATAGGGGAGAGGGGACTGTACAGTGATATATGAGGGGGGAATAACACAGCTCCCAGCACACACTGATATGTGGTATTATTATTATATAGGGGAGAGGGGACTGTACAGTGATATATGAGGGGGAATAACTCAAATCCCAGCACACACTGATATGTGCTATTATTTTTATATAGGGGAGAGGGGGCCGTACAGTGATATATGAGGGGGAATAACACAGCACCCAGCACACACTGACATGTGGTAATATTATTATATAGGGGGGAGTGGACGGTACAGTAATATATGAGGGGGATAACACAGCTCCCAGCACACACTATGTGCTATTATTATTATATAGGGGAGAGGGGACCATACAGTGATATATGAGGGGGAATAACACAGCTCCCAGCACACAGTGATATGTGCTATTATTATTATATAGGGGAGAGGGGACTGTACAGTGATATATGAGGGGGAATAACACAGCTCCCATCTCACACTGATATGTGGTAATATTATTATATAGGGGAGAGGGGACTGCACAGTGATATATGAGGGGAATAATACAGCTCCCAGCACACACTGATATGTGGTATTATTATTATTATATAGGGGAGAGGGGACTGTACAGTGATATATGAGGGGGAATAACACAGCTCCCAGCACACACTGATATGTGGTATTATTATTATATAGGAGAGAGGGGACTTTACAATGATATTAAGGGGAATAACACAGCTCCCAGCACACACTGATATGTGGTATTATTATTATATAGGGGAGAAGGGACAGTACAGTTATATATGAGGGGGAATAACACAGCTCCCAGCACACACTGATATGTGCTATTATTATATAGGGCAGAGGGGACTGTACAGTGATATGAGGGGGAATAACACAGCTCCCAGCACACACTGATATGTGCTATTATTATATAGGGGAGAGGGGACTGTACAGTGATATGAGGGGGAATAACACAGCTCCCAGCACACACTGATATGTGCTATTATTATTATAGAGGGGAGAGGGGACTGTACAGTGATATGAGGGGGAATAACACAGCTCCCAGCACACACTGATATGTGCTATTATTATTATATAGGGGAGAGGGGACCGTACAGTGATATATGAGGGGGAATAACACAGCTCCCAGCACACACTGATATGTGCTATTATTATTATATAGGGGAGAGGGGACCGTACAGTGATATATGAGGGGGAATAACACAGCTCCCAGCACACACTGATATGTGCTATTATTATTATAGAGGGGAGAGGGGACTGTACAGTGATATGAGGGGGAATAACACAGCTACCAGCACACACTGATATGTGGTAATATTATTATATAGGGGAGAGGACTGTACAGTGATATATGAGGGGGATTAACACAGCTCCCAGCACACACTGATATGTGGTATTATTATTATATAGGGGGAGATGGGACCGTACAGTGATATATGAGGGGGAATAACACAGATCCCAGCACACACTGATATGTGCTATTATTATTATATAAGGGGGAGTGGACGGTACAGTAATATATGAGGGGGAATAACACAGCTCCCTGCACACACTGATATGTGATATTATTATATAGGGGGAGAGGGCACTGTACAGTGATATATGAGGGGGAATAACACAGATCCTAGCACACACTGATATGTGGTATTATTATTATAAAAGGGGGAGTGGACGGTACAGTAATATATGAGGGGGAATAACACAGCTCCCAGCACACACTGATATGTAATATTATATAGGGGGAGAGGGCACTGTACAGTGATATATGAGGGGGGATAACACAGCTCCCAGCACATACTGATATGTGGTATTATTATTATATAGGGGGGAGAAGGGAACGTACAGTGATATATGAGGGGGAATAACACAGCTCCCAGCACACACTGATATGTGCTATTATTATTATATAGGGGAGAGGGGACCGTACAGTGATATTTGAGGGGGAATAACACAGCACCCAGCACACACTGATATGTGGTAATATTATTATATATGGGAAGAGGGGACTGTACAGTGATATATGAGGGGGAATAACACAGCTCCCAGCACACACTGATATGTGTATTATTATATAGGGGAGAGGGGACCGTACAGTGATATATGAGGGGGAATAACAGCTCCCAGCACACACTGATATGTGGTATTATTATTATATTGGGAAGAGGGGACTGTACAATGATATATGAGGGGGGAATAACACAGCTCCCAGCACACACTGATTTGTGGTAATATTATTATATAGGGTAGAGGTGGCCGTACAGTGATATATGAGGTGGAATAACACAGATCCCAGCACACACTGATATGTGCTATTATATAAGTGAGAGGGGACCGTACAGTGATATATGAGGGGGAATAACACAGCACCCAGCACACACTGATATGTGGTAATATTATTATATAGGGGAGAGGGGGCCGTACAGTGATATATGAGGGGGAATAACACAGATCCCAGCACACACTGATATGTGGTATTATATAGGGGAGAGGGGACCGTACAGTGATATATGAGGGGGAATAACACAGCTCCCAGCACACACTGATATGTGCTATTATTATTATATAGGGGGGAGTGGACGGTACAGTAATATATGAGGGTGAAAACACAGCTCCCAGCACACACTATGTGCTATTATTATTATATAGGGGAGAGGGGACCGTACAGTGATATATGAGGGGGAATAACACAGCTCCCAGCACACACTGATATGTGCTATTATTATTATATAGGGGGAGAGGGGACTGTACAGTGATATATGAGGGGGAATAACAGCTCCCAGCACACACTGATATGTGGTATTATTATTATATAGGGGAGAGGGGGCTGTACAGTGATATATGAGGGGGGAATAACACAGCTCCCAGCACACACTGATATGTGCTATTATTATTATATAGGGGAGAGGGGACTGTACAGTGATATATGAGGGGGGAATAACACAGCTCCCAGCACACACTGATATGTGGTATTATTATTATATAGGGGAGAGGGGACTGTACAGTGATATATGAGGGGGAATAACTCAAATCCCAGCACACACTGATATGTGCTATTATTTTTATATAGGGGAGAGGGGGCCGTACAGTGATATATGAGGGGGAATAACACAGCACCCAGCACACACTGACATGTGGTAATATTATTATATAGGGGGGAGTGGACGGTACAGTAATATATGAGGGGGATAACACAGCTCCCAGCACACACTATGTGCTATTATTATTATATAGGGGAGAGGGGACCATACAGTGATATATGAGGGGGAATAACACAGCTCCCAGCACACAGTGATATGTGCTATTATTATTATATAGGGGAGAGGGGACTGTACAGTGATATATGAGGGGGAATAACACAGCTCCCATCTCACACTGATATGTGGTAATATTATTATATAGGGGAGAGGGGACTGCACAGTGATATATGAGGGGAATAATACAGCTCCCAGCACACACTGATATGTGGTATTATTATTATTATATAGGGGAGAGGGGACTGTACAGTGATATATGAGGGGGAATAACACAGCTCCCAGCACACACTGATATGTGGTATTATTATTATATAGGGGAGAGGGGACTTTACAATGATATTAAGGGGAATAACACAGCTCCCAGCACACACTGATATGTGGTATTATTATTATATAGGGGAGAAGGGACAGTACAGTTATATATGAGGGGGAATAACACAGCTCCCAGCACACACTGATATGTGCTATTATTATATAGGGCAGAGGGGACTGTACAGTGATATGAGGGGGAATAACACAGCTCCCAGCACACACTGATATGTGCTATTATTATATAGGGGAGAGGGGACTGTACAGTGATATGAGGGGGAATAACACAGCTCCCAGCACACACTGATATGTGCTATTATTATTATAGAGGGGAGAGGGGACTGTACAGTGATATGAGGGGGAATAACACAGCTCCCAGCACACACTGATATGTGCTATTATTATTATATAGGGGAGAGGGGACCGTACAGTGATATATGAGGGGGAATAACACAGCTCCCAGCACACACTGATATGTGCTATTATTATTATATAGGGGAGAGGGGACCGTACAGTGATATATGAGGGGGAATAACACAGCTCCCAGCACACACTGATATGTGCTATTATTATTATAGAGGGGAGAGGGGACTGTACAGTGATATGAGGGGGAATAACACAGCTACCAGCACACACTGATATGTGGTAATATTATTATATAGGGGAGAGGACTGTACAGTGATATATGAGGGGGATTAACACAGCTCCCAGCACACACTGATATGTGGTATTATTATTATATAGGGGGAGATGGGACCGTACAGTGATATATGAGGGGGAATAACACAGATCCCAGCACACACTGATATGTGCTATTATTATTATATAAGGGGGAGTGGACGGTACAGTAATATATGAGGGGGAATAACACAGCTCCCTGCACACACTGATATGTGATATTATTATATAGGGGGAGAGGGCACTGTACAGTGATATATGAGGGGGGATAACACAGCTCCCAGCACACACTGATATGTGCTATTATTATTATATAGGGGGGAGTGGACGGTACAGTGATATATGAGGGGGAATAACACAGCTCCCAGCACACACTGATATGTGGTATTATTATTATATAGGGGAGAGGGGACTGTACAGTGATATATGAGGGGGAATGACACAGCTCCCAGCACACACTGATAAGTGGTATTATTATTATATAGGGGGAGAGGGGACCGTACAGTGATATATGAGGGGGAATAACACAGCTCCCAGCACACACTGATATGTGGTAATATTATTATATAGGGGAGAGGACTGTACAGTGATATATGAGGGGGATTAACACAGCTCCCAGCACACACTGATATGTGGTATTATTATTATATAGGGGGAGATGGGACCGTACAGTGATATAGGAGGGGGAATAACACAGATCCCAGCACACACTGATATGTGCTATTATTATTATATAGGGGGAGAGGGGAACGTACAGTGATATATGAGGGGGAATAACACAGCTCCCAGCACACACTGATATGTGCTATTATTATTATATAGGGGAGAGGGGACCGTACAGTGATATATGAGGGGGAATAACACAGCACCCAGCACACACTGATATGTGGCAATATTATTATATAGGGGAAGAGGGGACTGTACAGTGATATTAATAACACAACACCCAGCACACACTGATATGTGGTAGTATTATTATATTGGGGAGAGGGGACTGTACAGTGATATATGAGGGGGAATAACACAGCTCCCAGCACACACTGATATGTGGTATTATTATTATATAGGGGAGAGGGGACTGTACAGTGATATTAGGGGGAATAACACAACTCCCAGCACACACTGATATGTGGTATTATTATTATATAGGGGAGAGGGGACAGTACAGTTATATATGAGGGGGAATAACACAGCTCCCAGCAAACACTGATATGTGCTATTATTATTATATAGGGGGGAGGGGACTGTACAGTGATATATGAGGGGGAATAACACAGCTCCCAGCACACACTGATATGTGCTAATATTATATAGGGGAGTGGGGACGGTACAGTGATATGAGGGGGAATAACACAGCTCCCAGCAGACACTGATATGTGCTATTATTATTATAGAGGGGAGAGGGGACTGTACAGTGATATGAGGGGGAATAACACAGCTCCCAACACACACTGATATGTGCTATTATTATTATAGAGGGGAGAGGGGACTGTACAGTGATATGAGGGGGAATAACACAGCTCCCAGCACACACTGATATGTGGTATCATTATTATATAGGGGAGAGGGGACTGTACAGTGGTATATGAGGGGGAATAACACAGATCCTGGCACACACTGATATGTGCTATTATTATTATATAGGGGAGAGTGGAGTGTACAGTGATATATGAGGGGGAATAACACAGCACCCAGCACACACTGATATGTGGTAGTATTATATTGGGGAGAGGGAACTGTACAGTGATATATGAGGGGGAATAACACAGCTCCCAGCACACACTGATATGTGGTATCATTATTATATAGGGGAGAGGGGACTGTACAGTGATATATGAGGGGGAATAACACAGCTCCCAGCACACACTGATATGTGGTATTATTATTATATAGGGGAGAGGGGACTGTACAGTAATATATGAGGGGAATAACACAGCTCCCAGCACACACTGATATGTGGTATCATTATTATATAGGGGAGAGGGGACTGTACAGTGATATATGAGGGGAATAACACAGCTCCCAGCACACACTGATATGTGGTATTATTATTATATAGGGGAGAGGACTGTACAGTGATATATGAGGGGGAATAACACAGCTCCCAGCACACACTGATATGTGGTATTATTATTATATAGGGGGAGAGGGGACCGTACAGTGATATATGAGGGGGAATAACACAGATCCCAGCACACACTGATATGTGCTATTATTATTATATAAGGGGGAGTGGACGGTACAGTAATATACGAGGGGGAATAACACAGCTCCCTGCACACACTGATATGTGCTATTATTATTATATAAGGGGGAGTGGACGGTACAGTAATATAAGAGGGGGAATAACACAGCTTCCAGCACACACTGATATGTGATATTATTATATAGGGGGAGAGGGCACTGTACAGTGATATATGAGGGGGGATAACACAGCTCCCAGCACACACTGATATGTGCTATTATTATTATATAAGGGGGAGTGGACGGTACAGTAATATAAGAGGGGGAATAACACAGCTTCCAGCACACACTGATATGTGATATTATTATATAGGGGGAGAGGGCACTGTACAGTGATATATGAGCGGGGATAACACAGCTCCCAGCACACACTGTTATGTGGTATTATAATTATATAGGGGGAGAGGGGAACGTTCAGTGATATATGAGGGGGAATAACACAGCTCCCAGCACACACTGATATGTGGTAATATTATTATATAGGGGAAGAGGGGACTGTACAGTGATATTAATAACACAGCACCCAGCACACACTGATATGTGGTATTATTATTATATAGGGGGGAGAGGGGAACGTACAGTGATATATGAGGGGGAATAACACAGCTCCCAGCACACACTGATATGTGCTATTATTATTATATAAGGGAGAGGGGACCGTACAGTGATATATGAGGGGAATAACACAGCACCCAGCACACACTATGTGGTAATATTATTATATAGGGGAGAGGGGGCCATACAGTGATATATGAGGGGGAATAACACAGATCCCAGCACACACTGATATGTGGTATTATTTAGGGGAGAGGGGACCGTACAGTGATATATGAGGGGGAATAACACAGCTCCCAGAACACACTGATATGTGCTATTATTATTATATAGGGGGGAGTGGACGGTACAGTAATATATGAGGGTGAAAACACAGCTCCCAGCACACACTATGTGCTATTATTATTATATAGGGGGGAGAGGGGACTGTACAGTGATATATGAGGGGGAATAACACAGCTCCCAGCACACACTATGTGGTATCATTATTATATAGGGGAGAGGGGACTGTACAGTGATATATGAGGGGGAATAACACAGCTCCCAGCACACACTGATATGTGGTATTATTATTATATAGGGGAGAGGGGACTGTACACTAGTATATGAGGGGGAATAACACAGCTCCCAGCACACACTGATATGTGGTATTATTATTATATAGGGGGAGAGGGGCCCGTACAGTGATATATGAGGGGGAATAACACAGCTCCCAGCACACACTGATATGTGGTATTATTATTATATAGGGGGAGAGGGGACCGTACAGTGATATATGAGGGGGAATAACACAGATCCTAGCACACACTGATATGTGGTATTATTATTATATAGGGGGGAAGTGGACGGTTACAGTAATATATGCGGGGGAATAACACAGCTCCCAGCACACACTGATATGTAATATTATTTTATAGGGGGAGAGGGCACTGTACAGTGATATATGAGGGGGGATAACACAGCTCCCAGCACACACTGATATGTGGTAATATTATTATATATGGGAAGAGGTGACTGTACAGTGATATATGAGGGGGAATAACACAGCTCCCAGCACACACTGATATGTGTATTATTATATAGGGGAGAGGGGACCGTACAGTGATATATGAGGGGAATAACAGCTCCCAGCACACACTGATATGTGGTATTATTATTATATAGGGAGAGAGGGGACTGTACAGTGATATATGAGGGGGGAATAACACAGCTCCCAGCACACACTGATTTGTGGTAATATTATTATATAGGGGAGAGGGGGCCGTACAGTGATATATGAGGGGGAATAACACAGATCCCAGCACACACTGATAAGTGCTATTATATAAGGGAGAGGGGACTGTACAGTGATATATGAGGGGGAATAACACAGCACCCAGACACACTGATATGTGGTAATATTATTATATATAGGGGAGAGGGGGCCGTACAGTGATATATGAGGGGGAATAACACAGATCCCAGCACACACTGATATGTGGTATTATATAGGGGAGAGCGGAACGCGAACAGTGATATATGAGGGGGAATAACACAGCTCCCAGCACACACTGATATGTGCTATTATTATTATATAGGGGAGAGGGGACCGTACAGTGATATATGAGGGGGAATAACACAGCACCCAGCACACACTGATTTGTGGTAATATTATTATATAGGGAGAGGGGGCCGTACAGTGATATATGAGGGGGAATAACACAGATCCCAGCACACACTGATATGTGGTATTATATAGGGGAGAGGGGACCGTACAGTGATATATGAGGGGGAATAACACAGCTCCCAGCACACACTGATATGTGCTATTATTATTATATTGGGGGGAAGTGGACGGGTACAGTAATATATGAGAGTGAAAACACAGCTCCAGCACACACTATGTGCTATTATTATTATATAGGGGAGAGGGGACTGTACAGTGATATATGAGGGAGAATAACACAGCTCCCAGCACACACTGATATGTGGTATCATTATTATATAGGGGAGAGGGGGACTCTGATACAG
>JAUIMM010002745.1:0-26874 GCA_031769625.1 Taudactylus pleione
ACTAGCTCAGAGCTACATTCACACCAAATTTTGGGCCATTTTGACCATCAGGTGGCAGAGAAACAGCCAGTCAAAAAAAGGGTTCCTAGGCTCCTTCGGTCCACTTTAAGTCAATGGAGATTTTAATTTGCTTTAAATGCTTGCAGTTATCAATCCATGTGGTCTACAATTATGAGACCACTATGGCTGGAAAGCACTAGCTCAGAGCTACATTCACACCAAATTTTGGGCCATTTTGACCATCAGGTGGCAGAGAAACAGCCAGTCAAAAAAAGGGTTCCTAGGCTCCTTCGGTCCACTTTAAGTCAATGGAGATTTTAATTTGCTTTAAATGCTTGCAGTTATCAATCCATGTGGTCTACAATTATGAGACCACTATGGCCTGAAAGCACTAGCTCAGAGCTACATTCACACCAAATTTTGGGCCATTTTGACCATCAGGTGGCAGAGAAACAGCCAGTCAAAAAAAGGGTTCCTAGGCTCCTTCGGTCCACTTTAAGTCAATGGAGATTTTAATTTGCTTTAAATGCTTGCAGTTATCAATCCATGTGGTCTACAATTATGAGACCACTATGGCCTGAAAGCACTAGCTCAGAGCTACATTCACACCAAATTTTGGGCCATTTTGACCATCAGGTGGCAGAGAAACAGCCAGTCAAAAAAAGGGTTCCTAGGCTCCTTCGGTCCACTTTAAGTCAATGGAGATTTTAATTTGCTTTAAATGCTTGCAGTTATCAATCCATGTGGTCTACAATTATGAGACCACTATGGCTGGAAAGCACTAGCTCAGAGCTACATTCACACCAAATTTTGGGCCATTTTGACCATCAGGTGGCAGAGAAACAGCCAGTCAAAAAAAGGGTTCCTAGTCTCCTTTGGTCCACTTTAAGTCAATGGAGAGTTTAATTTGCTTTAAATGCTTGCAGTTATCAATCCATGTGGTCTACAATTATGAGACCACTATGGCTGGAAAGCACTAGCTCAGAGCTACATTCACACCAAATTTTGGGCTATTTTGACCATCAGGTGGCAGAGAAACAGCCAGTCAAAAAAAGGGTTCCTAGTCTCCTTTGGTCCACTTTAAGTCAATGGAGATTTTAATTTGCTTTAAATGCTTGCAGTTATCAATCCATGTGGTCTACAATTATGAGACCACTATGGCTGGAAAGCACTAGCTCAGAGCTACATTCACACCAAATTTTGGGCCATTTTGACCATCAGGTGGCAGAGAAACAGCCAGTCAAAAAAAGGGTTCCTAGGCTCCTTCGGTCCACTTTAAGTCAATGGAGATTTTAATTTGCTTTAAATGCTTGCAGTTATCAATCCATGTGGTCTACAATTATGAGACCACTATGGCTGGAAAGCACTAGCTCAGAGCTACATTCACACCAAATTTTGGGCCATTTTGACCATCACGTGGCAGAGAAACAGCCAGTCAAAAAAAGGGTTCCTAGGCTCCTTCGGTCCACTTTAAGTCAATGGAGATTTTAATTTGCTTTAAATGCTTGCAGTTATCAATCCATGTGGTCTACAATTATGAGACCACTATGGCTGGAAAGCACTAGCTCAGAGCTACATTCACACCAAATTTTGGGCCATTTTGACCATCAGGTGGCAGAGAAACAGCCAGTCAAAAAAAGGGTTCCTAGTCTCCTTTGGTCCACTTTAAGTCAATGGAGATTTTAATTTGCTTTAAATGCTTGCAGTTATCAATCCATGTGGTCTACAATTATGAGACCACTATGGCTGGAAAGCACTAGCTCAGAGCTACATTCACACCAAATTTTGGGCCATTTTGACCATCAGGTGGCAGAGAAACAGCCAGTCAAAAAAAGGGTTCCTAGGCTCCTTCGGTCCACTTTAAGTCAATGGAGATTTAATTTGCTTTAAATGCTTGCAGTTATCAATCTGTGTGGTCTACAATTATGGGACCACTATGGCTGGAAATTACTAGCTCAGAGCTACATTCACACCAAATTTTGGGCCATTTTGAATATCAGGTGGCAGAGAAACAGCCAGTCAAAAAAAGGGTTCCTAGGCTCCTTCGGTCCACTTTAAGTCAATGGAGATTTTAATTTGCTTTAAATGCTTGCAGTTATCAATCCATGTGGTCTACAATTATGGGACCACTATGGCTGGAAAGTACTAGCTCAGAGCTACATTCACACCAAATTTTGGGCCATTTTGACCATCAGGTGGCAGAGAAACAGCCAGTCAAAAAAAGGGTTCCTAGGCTCCTTCGGTCCACTTTAAGTCAATGGAGATTTTAATTTGCTTTAAATGCTTGCAGTTATCAATCCATGTGGTCTACAATTATGAGACCACTATGGCTGGAAAGCACTAGCTCAGAGCTACATTCACACCAAATTTTGGGCCATTTTGACCATCAGGTGGCAGAGAAACAGCCAGTCAAAAAAAGGGTTCCTAGGCTCCTTCGGTCCACTTTAAGTCAATGGAGATTTTAATTTGCTTTAAATGCTTGCAGTTATCAATCCATGTGGTCTACAATTATGAGACCACTATGGCCTGAAAGCACTAGCTCAGAGCTACATTCACACCAAATTTTGGGCCATTTTGACCATCAGGTGGCAGAGAAACAGCCAGTCAAAAAAAGGGTTCCTAGGCTCCTTCGGTCCACTTTAAGTCAATGGAGATTTTAATTTGCTTTAAATGCTTGCAGTTATCAATCCATGTGGTCTACAATTATGAGACCACTATGGCCTGAAAGCACTAGCTCAGAGCTACATTCACACCAAATTTTGGGCCATTTTGACCATCAGGTGGCAGAGAAACAGCCAGTCAAAAAAAGGGTTCCTAGGCTCCTTCGGTCCACTTTAAGTCAATGGAGATTTTAATTTGCTTTAAATGCTTGCAGTTATCAATCCATGTGGTCTACAATTATGAGACCACTATGGCTGGAAAGCACTAGCTCAGAGCTACATTCACACCAAATTTTGGGCCATTTTGACCATCAGGTGGCAGAGAAACAGCCAGTCAAAAAAAGGGTTCCTAGTCTCCTTTGGTCCACTTTAAGTCAATGGAGAGTTTAATTTGCTTTAAATGCTTGCAGTTATCAATCCATGTGGTCTACAATTATGAGACCACTATGGCTGGAAAGCACTAGCTCAGAGCTACATTCACACCAAATTTTGGGCTATTTTGACCATCAGGTGGCAGAGAAACAGCCAGTCAAAAAAAGGGTTCCTAGTCTCCTTTGGTCCACTTTAAGTCAATGGAGATTTTAATTTGCTTTAAATGCTTGCAGTTATCAATCCATGTGGTCTACAATTATGAGACCACTATGGCTGGAAAGCACTAGCTCAGAGCTACATTCACACCAAATTTTGGGCCATTTTGACCATCAGGTGGCAGAGAAACAGCCAGTCAAAAAAAGGGTTCCTAGGCTCCTTCGGTCCACTTTAAGTCAATGGAGATTTTAATTTGCTTTAAATGCTTGCAGTTATCAATCCATGTGGTCTACAATTATGAGACCACTATGGCTGGAAAGCACTAGCTCAGAGCTACATTCACACCAAATTTTGGGCCATTTTGACCATCAGGTGGCAGAGAAACAGCCAGTCAAAAAAAGGGTTCCTAGGCTCCTTCGGTCCACTTTAAGTCAATGGAGATTTTAATTTGCTTTAAATGCTTGCAGTTATCAATCCATGTGGTCTACAATTATGAGACCACTATGGCTGGAAAGCACTAGCTCAGAGCTACATTCACACCAAATTTTGGGCCATTTTGACCATCAGGTGGCAGAGAAACAGCCAGTCAAAAAAAGGGTCCTAGGCTCCTTCGGTCCACTTTAAGTCAATGGAGATTTTAATTGCTTTAAATGCTTGCAGTTATCAATCCATGTGGTCTACAATTATGAGACCACTATGGCTGGAAAGCACTAGCTCAGAGCTACATTCACACCAAATTTTGGGCCATTTTGACCATCAGGTGGCAGAGAAACAGCCAGTCAAAAAAAGGGTTCCTAGTCTCCTTTGGTCCACTTTAAGTCAATGGAGATTTTAATTTGCTTTAAATGCTTGCAGTTATCAATCCATGTGGTCTACAATTATGAGACCACTATGGCTGGAAAGCACTAGCTCAGAGCTACATTCACACCAAATTTTGGGCCATTTTGACCATCCGGTGGCAGAGAAACAGCCAGTCAAAAAAAGGATTCCTAGGCTCCTTCGGTCCACTTTAAGTCAATGGAGATTTTAATTTGCTTTAAATGCTTGCAGTTATCAATCCATGTGGTCTACAATTATGAGACCACTATGGCTGGAAAGCACTAGCTCAGAGCTACATTCACACCAAATTTTGGGCCATTTTGACCATCAGGTGGCAGAGAAACAGCCAGTCAAAAAAAGGGTTCCTAGGCTCCTTCGGTCCACTTTAAGTCAATGGAGATTTTAATTTGCTTTAAATGCTTGCAGTTATCAATCCATGTGGTCTACAATTATGAGACCACTATGGCTGGAAAGCACTAGCTCAGAGCTACATTCACACCAAATTTTGGGCCATTTTGACCATCAGGTGGCAGAGAAACAGCCAGTCAAAAAAAGGGTTCCTAGGCTCCTTCGGTCCACTTTAAGTCAATGGAGATTTTAATTTGCTTTAAATGCTTGCAGTTATCAATCCGTGTGGTCTACAATTATGGGACCACTATGGCTGGAAATTACTAGCTCAGAGCTACATTCACACCAAATTTTGGGCCATTTTGACCATCAGGTGGCAGAGAAACAGCCAGTCAAAAAAAGGGTTCCTAGGCTCCTTCGGTCCACTTTAAGTCAATGGAGATTTTAATTTGCTTTAAATGCTTGCAGTTATCAATCCGTGTGGTCTACAATTATGGGACCACTATGGCTGGAAATTACTAGCTCAGAGCTACATTCACACCAAATTTTGGGCCATTTTGACCATCAGGTGGCAGAGAAACAGTCAGTCAAAAAAAGGGTTCCTAGGCTCCTTCGGTCCACTTTAAGTCAATGGAGATTTTAATTTGCTTTAAATGCTTGCAGTTATCAATCCATGTGGTCTACAATTATGGGACCACTATGGCTGGAAAGCACTAGCTCAGAGCTACATTCACACCAAATTTTGGGCCATTTTGACCATCAGGTGACAGAGAAACAGCCAGTCAAAAAAAGGGTTCCTAGGCTCCTTTGGTCCACTTTAAGTCAATGGAGATTTTAATTTGCTTTAAATGCTTGCAGTTATCAATCCATGTGGTCTACAATTATGAGACCACTATGGCTGGAAAGCACTAGCTCAGAGCTACATTCACACCAAATTTTGGGCCATTTTGACCATCAGGTGGCAGAGAAACAGCCAGTCAAAAAAAGGGTTCCTAGGCTCCTTCGGTCCACTTTAAGTCAATGGAGATTTTAATTTGCTTTAAATGCTTGCAGTTATCAATCCATGTGGTCTACAATTATGAGACCACTATGGCTGGAAAGCACTAGCTCAGAGCTACATTCACACCAAATTTTGGGCCATTTTGACCATCAGGTGGCAGAGAAACAGCCAGTCAAAAAAAGGGTTCCTAGTCTCCTTTGGTCCACTTTAAGTCAATGGAGATTTTAATTTGCTTTAAATGCTTGCAGTTATCAATCCATGTGGTCTACAATTATGAGACCACTATGGCTGGAAAGCACTAGCTCAGAGCTACATTCACACCAAATTTTGGGCCATTTTGACCATCAGGTGGCAGAGAAACAGCCAGTCAAAAAAAGGGTCCTAGGCTCCTTCGGTCCACTTTAAGTCAATGGAGATTTTAATTTGCTTTAAATGCTTGCAGTTATCAATCCATGTGGTCTACAATTATGGGACCACTATGGCTGGAAAGCACTAGCTCAGAGCTACATTCACACCAAATTTTGGGCCATTTTGACCATCAGGTGGCAGAGAAACAGCCAGTCAAAAAAAGGGTTCTAGGCTCCTTCGGTCCACTTTAAGTCAATGGAGATTTTAATTTGCTTTAAATGCTTGCAGTTATCAATCCGTGTGGTCTACAATTATGAGACCACTATGGCTGGAAAGCACTAGCTCAGAGCTACATTCACACCAAATTTTGGGCCATTTTGACCATCCGGTGGCAGAGAAACAGCCAGTCAAAAAAAGGATTCCTAGGCTCCTTCGGTCCACTTTAAGTCAATGGAGATTTTAATTTGCTTTAAATGCTTGCAGTTATCAATCCATGTGGTCTACAATTATGAGACCACTATGGCTGGAAAGCACTAGCTCAGAGCTACATTCACACCAAATTTTGGGCCATTTTGACCATCAGGTGGCAGAGAAACAGCCAGTCAAAAAAAGGGTTCCTAGGCTCCTTTGGTCCACTTTAAGTCAATGGAGATTTTAATTTGCTTTAAATGCTTGCAGTTATCAATCCATGTGGTCTACAATTATGAGACCACTATGGCTGGAAAGCACTAGCTCAGAGCTACATTCACACCAAATTTTGGGCCATTTTGACCATCAGGTGGCAGAGAAACAGCCAGTCAAAAAAAGGGTTCCTAGGCTCCTTCGGTCCACTTTAAGTCAATGGAGATTTTAATTTGCTTTAAATGCTTGCAGTTATCAATCCGTGTGGTCTACAATTATGGGACCACTATGGCTGGAAATTACTAGCTCAGAGCTACATTCACACCAAATTTTGGGCCATTTTGACCATCAGGTGGCAGAGAAACAGCCAGTCAAAAAAAGGGTTCCTAGGCTCCTTCGGTCCACTTTAAGTCAATGGAGATTTTAATTTGCTTTAAATGCTTGCAGTTATCAATCCGTGTGGTCTACAATTATGGGACCACTATGGCTGGAAATTACTAGCTCAGAGCTACATTCACACCAAATTTTGGGCCATTTTGACCATCAGGTGGCAGAGAAACAGTCAGTCAAAAAAAGGGTTCCTAGGCTCCTTCGGTCCACTTTAAGTCAATGGAGATTTTAATTTGCTTTAAATGCTTGCAGTTATCAATCCATGTGGTCTACAATTATGGGACCACTATGGCTGGAAAGCACTAGCTCAGAGCTACATTCACACCAAATTTTGGGCCATTTTGACCATCAGGTGACAGAGAAACAGCCAGTCAAAAAAAGGGTTCCTAGGCTCCTTTGGTCCACTTTAAGTCAATGGAGATTTTAATTTGCTTTAAATGCTTGCAGTTATCAATCCATGTGGTCTACAATTATGAGACCACTATGGCTGGAAAGCACTAGCTCAGAGCTACATTCACACCAAATTTTGGGCCATTTTGACCATCAGGTGGCAGAGAAACAGCCAGTCAAAAAAAGGGTTCCTAGGCTCCTTCGGTCCACTTTAAGTCAATGGAGATTTTAATTTGCTTTAAATGCTTGCAGTTATCAATCCATGTGGTCTACAATTATGAGACCACTATGGCTGGAAAGCACTAGCTCAGAGCTACATTCACACCAAATTTTGGGCCATTTTGACCATCAGGTGGCAGAGAAACAGCCAGTCAAAAAAAGGGTTCCTAGTCTCCTTTGGTCCACTTTAAGTCAATGGAGATTTTAATTTGCTTTAAATGCTTGCAGTTATCAATCCATGTGGTCTACAATTATGAGACCACTATGGCTGGAAAGCACTAGCTCAGAGCTACATTCACACCAAATTTTGGGCCATTTTGACCATCAGGTGGCAGAGAAACAGCCAGTCAAAAAAAGGGTTCCTAGGCTCCTTCGGTCCACTTTAAGTCAATGGAGATTTTAATTTGCTTTAAATGCTTGCAGTTATCAATCCATGTGGTCTACAATTATGGGACCACTATGGCTGGAAAGCACTAGCTCAGAGCTACATTCACACCAAATTTTGGGCCATTTTGACCATCAGGTGGCAGAGAAACAGCCAGTCAAAAAAAGGGTTCCTAGGCTCCTTTGGTCCACTTTAAGTCAATGGAGATTTTAATTTGCTTTAAATGCTTGCAGTTATCAATCCATGTGGTCTACAATTATGAGACCACTATGGCTGGAAAGCACTAGCTCAGAGCTACATTCACACCAAATTTTGGGCCATTTTGACCATCACGTGGCAGAGAAACAGCCAGTCAAAAAAAGGGTTCCTAGGCTCCTTCGGTCCACTTTAAGTCAATGGAGATTTTAATTTGCTTTAAATGCTTGCAGTTATCAATCCATGTGGTCTACAATTATGAGACCACTATGGCTGGAAAGCACTAGCTCAGAGCTACATTCACACCAAATTTTGGGCCATTTTGACCATCAGGTGGCAGAGAAACAGCCAGTCAAAAAAAGGGTTCCTAGTCTCCTTTGGTCCACTTTAAGTCAATGGAGATTTTAATTTGCTTTAAATGCTTGCAGTTATCAATCCATGTGGTCTACAATTATGAGACCACTATGGCTGGAAAGCACTAGCTCAGAGCTACATTCACACCAAATTTTGGGCCATTTTGACCATCAGGTGGCAGAGAAACAGCCAGTCAAAAAAAGGGTTCCTAGGCTCCTTCGGTCCACTTTAAGTCAATGGAGATTTTAATTTGCTTTAAATGCTTGCAGTTATCAATCCATGTGGTCTACAATTATGAGACCACTATGGCTGGAAAGCACTAGCTCAGAGCTACATTCACACCAAATTTTGGGCCATTTTGACCATCAGGTGGCAGAGAAACAGCCAGTCAAAAAAAGGGTTCCTAGGCTCCTTTGGTCCACTTTAAGTCAATGGAGATTTTAATTTGCTTTAAATGCTTGCAGTTATCAATCCATGTGGTCTACAATTATGAGACCACTATGGCTGGAAAGCACTAGCTCAGAGCTACATTCACACCAAATTTTGGGCCATTTTGACCATCAGGTGGCAGAGAAACAGCCAGTCAAAAAAAGGGTTCCTAGGCTCCTTCGGTCCACTTTAAGTCAATGGAGATTTTAATTTGCTTTAAATGCTTGCAGTTATCAATCCGTGTGGTCTACAATTATGGGACCACTATGGCTGGAAATTACTAGCTCAGAGCTACATTCACACCAAATTTTGGGCCATTTTGAATATCAGGTGGCAGAGAAACAGCCAGTCAAAAAAAGGGTTCCTAGGCTCCTTCGGTCCACTTTAAGTCAATGGAGATTTTAATTTGCTTTAAATGCTTGCAGTTATCAATCCATGTGGTCTACAATTATGAGACCACTATGGCTGGAAAGCACTAGCTCAGAGCTACATTCACACCAAATTTTGGGCCATTTTGACCATCAGGTGGCAGAGAAACAGCCAGTCAAAAAAAGGGTTCCTAGGCTCCTTCGGTCCACTTTAAGTCAATGGAGATTTTAATTTGCTTTAAATGCTTGCAGTTATCAATCCGTGTGGTCTACAATTATGGGACCACTATGGCTGGAAATTACTAGCTCAGAGCTACATTCACACCAAATTTTGGGCCATTTTGACCATCAGGTGGCAGAGAAACAGCCAGTCAAAAAAAGGGTTCCTAGGCTCCTTCGGTCCACTTTAAGTCAATGGAGATTTTAATTTGCTTTAAATGCTTGCAGTTATCAATCCGTGTGGTCTACAATTATGGGACCACTATGGCTGGAAATTACTAGCTCAGAGCTACATTCACACCAAATTTTGGGCCATTTTGACCATCAGGTGGCAGAGAAACAGTCAGTCAAAAAAAGGGTTCCTAGGCTCCTTCGGTCCACTTTAAGTCAACGGAGATTTTAATTTGCTTTAAATGCTTGCAGTTATCAATCCATGTGGTCTACAATTATGGGACCACTATGGCTGGAAAGCACTAGCTCAGAGCTACATTCACACCAAATTTTGGGCCATTTTGACCATCAGGTGGCAGAGAAACAGCCAGTCAAAAAAAGGGTTCCTAGGCTCCTTCGGTCCACTTTAAGTCAACGGAGATTTTAATTTGCTTTAAATGCTTGCAGTTATCAATCCATGTGGTCTACAATTATGGGACCACTATGGCTGGAAAGCACTAGCTCAGAGCTACATTCACACCAAATTTTGGGCCATTTTGACCATCAGGTGGCAGAGAAACAGCCAGTCAAAAAAAGGGTTCCTAGGCTCCTTTGGTCCACTTTAAGTCAATGGAGATTTTAATTTGCTTTAAATGCTTGCAGTTATCAATCCATGTGGTCTACAATTATGAGACCACTATGGCTGGAAAGCACTAGCTCAGAGCTACATTCACACCAAATTTTGGGCCATTTTGACCATCAGGTGGCAGAGAAACAGCCAGTCAAAAAAAGGGTTCCTAGGCTCCTTCGGTCCACTTTAAGTCAATGGAGATTTTAATTTGCTTTAAATGCTTGCAGTTATCAATCCATGTGGTCTACAATTATGAGACCACTATGGCTGGAAAGCACTAGCTCAGAGCTACATTCACACCAAATTTTGGGCCATTTTGACCATCAGGTGGCAGAGAAACAGCCAGTCAAAAAAAGGGTTCCTAGGCTCCTTTGGTCCACTTTAAGTCAATGGAGATTTTAATTTGCTTTAAATGCTTGCAGTTATCAATCCATGTGGTCTACAATTATGAGACCACTATGGCTGGAAAGCACTAGCTCAGAGCTACATTCACACCAAATTTTGGGCCATTTTGACCATCAGGTGGCAGAGAAACAGCCAGTCAAAAAAAGGGTTCCTAGGCTCCTTCGGTCCACTTTAAGTCAATGGAGATTTTAATTTGCTTTAAATGCTTGCAGTTATCAATCCGTGTGGTCTACAATTATGGGACCACTATGGCTGGAAATTACTAGCTCAGAGCTACATTCACACCAAATTTTGGGCCATTTTGAATATCAGGTGGCAGAGAAACAGCCAGTCAAAAAAAGGGTTCCTAGGCTCCTTCGGTCCACTTTAAGTCAATGGAGATTTTAATTTGCTTTAAATGCTTGCAGTTATCAATCCATGTGGTCTACAATTATGAGACCACTATGGCTGGAAAGCACTAGCTCAGAGCTACATTCACACCAAATTTTGGGCCATTTTGACCATCAGGTGGCAGAGAAACAGCCAGTCAAAAAAAGGGTTCCTAGGCTCCTTCGGTCCACTTTAAGTCAATGGAGATTTTAATTTGCTTTAAATGCTTGCAGTTATCAATCCGTGTGGTCTACAATTATGGGACCACTATGGCTGGAAATTACTAGCTCAGAGCTACATTCACACCAAATTTTGGGCCATTTTGACCATCAGGTGGCAGAGAAACAGCCAGTCAAAAAAAGGGTTCCTAGGCTCCTTCGGTCCACTTTAAGTCAATGGAGATTTTAATTTGCTTTAAATGCTTGCAGTTATCAATCCGTGTGGTCTACAATTATGGGACCACTATGGCTGGAAATTACTAGCTCAGAGCTACATTCACACCAAATTTTGGGCCATTTTGACCATCAGGTGGCAGAGAAACAGTCAGTCAAAAAAAGGGTTCCTAGGCTCCTTCGGTCCACTTTAAGTCAACGGAGATTTTAATTTGCTTTAAATGCTTGCAGTTATCAATCCATGTGGTCTACAATTATGGGACCACTATGGCTGGAAAGCACTAGCTCAGAGCTACATTCACACCAAATTTTGGGCCATTTTGACCATCAGGTGGCAGAGAAACAGCCAGTCAAAAAAAGGGTTCCTAGGCTCCTTTGGTCCACTTTAAGTCAATGGAGATTTTAATTTGCTTTAAATGCTTGCAGTTATCAATCCATGTGGTCTACAATTATGAGACCACTATGGCTGGAAAGCACTAGCTCAGAGCTACATTCACACCAAATTTTGGGCCATTTTGACCATCAGGTGGCAGAGAAACAGCCAGTCAAAAAAAGGGTTCCTAGGCTCCTTCGGTCCACTTTAAGTCAATGGAGATTTTAATTTGCTTTAAATGCTTGCAGTTATCAATCCATGTGGTCTACAATTATGAGACCACTATGGCTGGAAAGCACTAGCTCAGAGCTACATTCACACCAAATTTTGGGCCATTTTGACCATCAGGTGGCAGAGAAACAGCCAGTCAAAAAAAGGGTTCCCAGTCTCCTTTGGTCCACTTTAAGTCAATGGAGAGTTTAATTTGCTTTAAATGCTTGCAGTTATCAATCCATGTGGTCTACAATTATGAGACCACTATGGCTGGAAAGCACTAGCTCAGAGCTACATTCACACCAAATTTTGGGCCATTTTGACCATCAGGTGGCAGAGAAACAGCCAGTCAAAAAAAGGGTTCCTAGGCTCCTTCGGTCCACTTTAAGTCAATGGAGATTTTAATTTGCTTTAAATGCTTGCAGTTATCAATCCGTGTGGTCTACAATTATGGGACCACTATGGCTGGAAATTACTAGCTCAGAGCTACATTCACACCAAATTTTGGGCCATTTTGACCATCAGGTGGCAGAGAAACAGCCAGTCAAAAAAAGGGTTCCTAGGCTCCTTCGGTCCACTTTAAGTCAATGGAGATTTTAATTTGCTTTAAATGCTTGCAGTTATCAATCCGTGTGGTCTACAATTATGGGACCACTATGGCTGGAAATTACTAGCTCAGAGCTACATTCACACCAAATTTTGGGCCATTTTGACCATCAGGTGGCAGAGAAACAGTCAGTCAAAAAAAGGGTTCCTAGGCTCCTTCGGTCCACTTTAAGTCAACGGAGATTTTAATTTGCTTTAAATGCTTGCAGTTATCAATCCATGTGGTCTACAATTATGGGACCACTATGGCTGGAAAGCACTAGCTCAGAGCTACATTCACACCAAATTTTGGGCCATTTTGACCATCAGGTGGCAGAGAAACAGCCAGTCAAAAAAAGGGTTCCTAGTCTCCTTTGGTCCACTTTAAGTCAATGGAGATTTTAATTTGCTTTAAATGCTTGCAGTTATCAATCCATGTGGTCTACAATTATGAGACCACTATGGCTGGAAAGCACTAGCTCAGAGCTACATTCACACCAAATTTTGGGCCATTTTGACCATCAGGTGGCAGAGAAACAGTCAGTCAAAAAAAGGGTTCCTAGGCTCCTTCGGTCCACTTTAAGTCAACGGAGATTTTAATTTGCTTTAAATGCTTGCAGTTATCAATCCATGTGGTCTACAATTATGGGACCACTATGGCTGGAAAGCACTAGCTCAGAGCTACATTCACACCAAATTTTGGGCCATTTTGACCATCAGGTGGCAGAGAAACAGCCAGTCAAAAAAAGGGTTCCTAGGCTCCTTTGGTCCACTTTAAGTCAATGGAGATTTTAATTTGCTTTAAATGCTTGCAGTTATCAATCCATGTGGTCTACAATTATGAGACCACTATGGCTGGAAAGCACTAGCTCAGAGCTACATTCACACCAAATTTTGGGCCATTTTGACCATCAGGTGGCAGAGAAACAGTCAGTCAAAAAAAGGGTTCCTAGGCTCCTTCGGTCCACTTTAAGTCAACGGAGATTTTAATTTGCTTTAAATGCTTGCAGTTATCAATCCATGTGGTCTACAATTATGGGACCACTATGGCTGGAAAGCACTAGCTCAGAGCTACATTCACACCAAATTTTGGGCCATTTTGACCATCAGGTGGCAGAGAAACAGCCAGTCAAAAAAAGGGTTCCTAGGCTCCTTTGGTCCACTTTAAGTCAATGGAGATTTTAATTTGCTTTAAATGCTTGCAGTTATCAATCCATGTGGTCTACAATTATGAGACCACTATGGCTGGAAAGCACTAGCTCAGAGCTACATTCACACCAAATTTTGGGCCATTTTGACCATCAGGTGGCAGAGAAACAGCCAGTCAAAAAAAGGGTTCCTAGGCTCCTTCGGTCCACTTTAAGTCAATGGAGATTTTAATTTGCTTTAAATGCTTGCAGTTATCAATCCATGTGGTCTACAATTATGAGACCACTATGGCTGGAAAGCACTAGCTCAGAGCTACATTCACACCAAATTTTGGGCCATTTTGACCATCAGGTGGCAGAGAAACAGCCAGTCAAAAAAAGGGTTCCTAGGCTCCTTCGGTCCACTTTAAGTCAATGGAGATTTTAATTTGCTTTAAATGCTTGCAGTTATCAATCCATGTGGTCTACAATTATGAGACCACTATGGCTGGAAAGCACTAGCTCAGAGCTACATTCACACCAAATTTTGGGCCATTTTGACCATCAGGTGGCAGAGAAACAGCCAGTCAAAAAAAGGGTTCCTAGTCTCCTTTGGTCCACTTTAAGTCAATGGAGATTTTAATTTGCTTTAAATGCTTGCAGTTATCAATCCATGTGGTCTACAATTATGAGACCACTATGGCTGGAAAGCACTAGCTCAGAGCTACATTCACACCAAATTTTGGGCCATTTTGACCATCAGGTGGCAGAGAAACAGCCAGTCAAAAAAAGGGTTCCTAGGCTCCTTCGGTCCACTTTAAGTCAATGGAGATTTTAATTTGCTTTAAATGCTTGCAGTTATCAATCCATGTGGTCTACAATTATGAGACCACTATGGCTGGAAAGCACTAGCTCAGAGCTACATTCACACCAAATTTTGGGCCATTTTGACCATCAGGTGGCAGAGAAACAGCCAGTCAAAAAAAGGGTTCCTAGGCTCCTTTGGTCCACTTTAAGTCAATGGAGATTTTAATTTGCTTTAAATGCTTGCAGTTATCAATCCATGTGGTCTACAATTATGAGACCACTATGGCTGGAAAGCACTAGCTCAGAGCTACATTCACACCAAATTTTGGGCCATTTTGACCATCAGGTGGCAGAGAAACAGCCAGTCAAAAAAAGGGTTCCTAGGCTCCTTCGGTCCACTTTAAGTCAATGGAGATTTTAATTTGCTTTAAATGCTTGCAGTTATCAATCCGTGTGGTCTACAATTATGGGACCACTATGGCTGGAAATTACTAGCTCAGAGCTACATTCACACCAAATTTTGGGCCATTTTGAATATCAGGTGGCAGAGAAACAGCCAGTCAAAAAAAGGGTTCCTAGGCTCCTTCGGTCCACTTTAAGTCAATGGAGATTTTAATTTGCTTTAAATGCTTGCAGTTATCAATCCATGTGGTCTACAATTATGGGACCACTATGGCTGGAAAGTACTAGCTCAGAGCTACATTCACACCAAATTTTGGGCCATTTTGACCATCAGGTGGCAGAGAAACAGCCAGTCAAAAAAAGGGTTCCTAGGCTCCTTCGGTCCACTTTAAGTCAATGGAGATTTTAATTTGCTTTAAATGCTTGCAGTTATCAATCCATGTGGTCTACAATTATGAGACCACTATGGCTGGAAAGCACTAGCTCAGAGCTACATTCACACCAAATTTTGGGCCATTTTGACCATCAGGTGGCAGAGAAACAGCCAGTCAAAAAAAGGGTTCCTAGGCTCCTTCGGTCCACTTTAAGTCAATGGAGATTTTAATTTGCTTTAAATGCTTGCAGTTATCAATCCATGTGGTCTACAATTATGAGACCACTATGGCTGGAAAGCACTAGCTCAGAGCTACATTCACACCAAATTTTGGGCCATTTTGACCATCAGGTGGCAGAGAAACAGCCAGTCAAAAAAAGGGTTCCTAGGCTCCTTCGGTCCACTTTAAGTCAATGGAGATTTTAATTTGCTTTAAATGCTTGCAGTTATCAATCCATGTGGTCTACAATTATGAGACCACTATGGCCTGAAAGCACTAGCTCAGAGCTACATTCACACCAAATTTTGGGCCATTTTGACCATCAGGTGGCAGAGAAACAGCCAGTCAAAAAAAGGGTTCCTAGGCTCCTTCGGTCCACTTTAAGTCAATGGAGATTTTAATTTGCTTTAAATGCTTGCAGTTATCAATCCATGTGGTCTACAATTATGAGACCACTATGGCTGGAAAGCACTAGCTCAGAGCTACATTCACACCAAATTTTGGGCCATTTTGACCATCAGGTGGCAGAGAAACAGCCAGTCAAAAAAAGGGTTCCTAGTCTCCTTTGGTCCACTTTAAGTCAATGGAGAGTTTAATTTGCTTTAAATGCTTGCAGTTATCAATCCATGTGGTCTACAATTATGAGACCACTATGGCTGGAAAGCACTAGCTCAGAGCTACATTCACACCAAATTTTGGGCCATTTTGACCATCAGGTGGCAGAGAAACAGCCAGTCAAAAAAAGGGTTCCTAGGCTCCTTCGGTCCACTTTAAGTCAATGGAGATTTTAATTTGCTTTAAATGCTTGCAGTTATCAATCCATGTGGTCTACAATTATGAGACCACTATGGCTGGAAAGCACTAGCTCAGAGCTACATTCACACCAAATTTTGGGCCATTTTGACCATCAGGTGGCAGAGAAACAGCCAGTCAAAAAAAGGGTTCCTAGGCTCCTTTGGTCCACTTTAAGTCAATGGAGATTTTAATTTGCTTTAAATGCTTGCAGTTATCAATCCATGTGGTCTACAATTATGAGACCACTATGGCTGGAAAGCACTAGCTCAGAGCTACATTCACACCAAATTTTGGGCCATTTTGACCATCAGGTGGCAGAGAAACAGCCAGTCAAAAAAAGGGTTCCTAGGCTCCTTCGGTCCACTTTAAGTCAATGGAGATTTTAATTTGCTTTAAATGCTTGCAGTTATCAATCCGTGTGGTCTACAATTATGGGACCACTATGGCTGGAAATTACTAGCTCAGAGCTACATTCACACCAAATTTTGGGCCATTTTGAATATCAGGTGGCAGAGAAACAGCCAGTCAAAAAAAGGGTTCCTAGGCTCCTTCGGTCCACTTTAAGTCAATGGAGATTTTAATTTGCTTTAAATGCTTGCAGTTATCAATCCATGTGGTCTACAATTATGGGACCACTATGGCTGGAAAGTACTAGCTCAGAGCTACATTCACACCAAATTTTGGGCCATTTTGACCATCAGGTGGCAGAGAAACAGCCAGTCAAAAAAAGGGTTCCTAGGCTCCTTCGGTCCACTTTAAGTCAATGGAGATTTTAATTTGCTTTAAATGCTTGCAGTTATCAATCCATGTGGTCTACAATTATGAGACCACTATGGCTGGAAAGCACTAGCTCAGAGCTACATTCACACCAAATTTTGGGCCATTTTGACCATCAGGTGGCAGAGAAACAGCCAGTCAAAAAAGGGTTCCTAGGCTCCTTCGGTCCACTTTAAGTCAATGGAGATTTTAATTTGCTTTAAATGCTTGCAGTTATCAATCCATGTGGTCTACAATTATGGGACCACTATGGCTGGAAAGTACTAGCTCAGAGCTACATTCACACCAAATTTTGGGCCATTTTGACCATCAGGTGGCAGAGAAACAGCCAGTCAAAAAAAGGGTTCCTAGGCTCCTTCGGTCCACTTTAAGTCAATGGAGATTTTAATTTGCTTTAAATGCTTGCAGTTATCAATCCATGTGGTCTACAATTATGAGACCACTATGGCTGGAAAGCACTAGCTCAGAGCTACATTCACACCAAATTTTGGGCCATTTTGACCATCAGGTGGCAGAGAAACAGCCAGTCAAAAAAAGGGTTCCTAGGCTCCTTCGGTCCACTTTAAGTCAATGGAGATTTTAATTTGCTTTAAATGCTTGCAGTTATCAATCCATGTGGTCTACAATTATGAGACCACTATGGCTGGAAAGCACTAGCTCAGAGCTACATTCACACCAAATTTTGGGCCATTTTGACCATCAGGTGGCAGAGAAACAGCCAGTCAAAAAAAGGGTTCCTAGGCTCCTTCGGTCCACTTTAAGTCAATGGAGATTTTAATTTGCTTTAAATGCTTGCAGTTATCAATCCATGTGGTCTACAATTATGAGACCACTATGGCCTGAAAGCACTAGCTCAGAGCTACATTCACACCAAATTTTGGGCCATTTTGACCATCAGGTGGCAGAGAAACAGCCAGTCAAAAAAAGGGTTCCTAGGCTCCTTCGGTCCACTTTAAGTCAATGGAGATTTTAATTTGCTTTAAATGCTTGCAGTTATCAATCCATGTGGTCTACAATTATGAGACCACTATGGCTGGAAAGCACTAGCTCAGAGCTACATTCACACCAAATTTTGGGCCATTTTGACCATCAGGTGGCAGAGAAACAGCCAGTCAAAAAAAGGGTTCCTAGTCTCCTTTGGTCCACTTTAAGTCAATGGAGAGTTTAATTTGCTTTAAATGCTTGCAGTTATCAATCCATGTGGTCTACAATTATGAGACCACTATGGCTGGAAAGCACTAGCTCAGAGCTACATTCACACCAAATTTTGGGCCATTTTGACCATCAGGTGGCAGAGAAACAGCCAGTCAAAAAAAGGGTTCCTAGGCTCCTTCGGTCCACTTTAAGTCAATGGAGATTTTAATTTGCTTTAAATGCTTGCAGTTATCAATCCATGTGGTCTACAATTATGAGACCACTATGGCTGGAAAGCACTAGCTCAGAGCTACATTCACACCAAATTTTGGGCCATTTTGACCATCAGGTGGCAGAGAAACAGCCAGTCAAAAAAAGGGTTCCTAGGCTCCTTTGGTCCACTTTAAGTCAATGGAGATTTTAATTTGCTTTAAATGCTTGCAGTTATCAATCCATGTGGTCTACAATTATGAGACCACTATGGCTGGAAAGCACTAGCTCAGAGCTACATTCACACCAAATTTTGGGCCATTTTGACCATCAGGTGGCAGAGAAACAGCCAGTCAAAAAAAGGGTTCCTAGGCTCCTTCGGTCCACTTTAAGTCAATGGAGATTTTAATTTGCTTTAAATGCTTGCAGTTATCAATCCGTGTGGTCTACAATTATGGGACCACTATGGCTGGAAATTACTAGCTCAGAGCTACATTCACACCAAATTTTGGGCCATTTTGAATATCAGGTGGCAGAGAAACAGCCAGTCAAAAAAAGGGTTCCTAGGCTCCTTCGGTCCACTTTAAGTCAATGGAGATTTTAATTTGCTTTAAATGCTTGCAGTTATCAATCCATGTGGTCTACAATTATGGGACCACTATGGCTGGAAAGTACTAGCTCAGAGCTACATTCACACCAAATTTTGGGCCATTTTGACCATCAGGTGGCAGAGAAACAGCCAGTCAAAAAAAGGGTTCCTAGGCTCCTTCGGTCCACTTTAAGTGAATGGAGATTTTAATTTGCTTTAAATGCTTGCAGTTATCAATCCATGTGGTCTACAATTATGAGACCACTATGGCTGGAAAGCACTAGCTCAGAGCTACATTCACACCAAATTTTGGGCCATTTTGACCATCAGGTGGCAGAGAAACAGCCAGTCAAAAAAAGGGTTCCTAGGCTCCTTCGGTCCACTTTAAGTCAATGGAGATTTTAATTTGCTTTAAATGCTTGCAGTTATCAATCCATGTGGTCTACAATTATGGGACCACTATGGCTGGAAAGTACTAGCTCAGAGCTACATTCACACCAAATTTTGGGCCATTTTGACCATCAGGTGGCAGAGAAACAGCCAGTCAAAAAAAGGGTTCCTAGGCTCCTTCGGTCCACTTTAAGTCAATGGAGATTTTAATTTGCTTTAAATGCTTGCAGTTATCAATCCATGTGGTCTACAATTATGAGACCACTATGGCTGGAAAGCACTAGCTCAGAGCTACATTCACACCAAATTTTGGGCCATTTTGACCATCAGGTGGCAGAGAAACAGCCAGTCAAAAAAAGGGTTCCTAGGCTCCTTCGGTCCACTTTAAGTCAATGGAGATTTTAATTTGCTTTAAATGCTTGCAGTTATCAATCCATGTGGTCTACAATTATGAGACCACTATGGCTGGAAAGCACTAGCTCAGAGCTACATTCACACCAAATTTTGGGCCATTTTGACCATCAGGTGGCAGAGAAACAGCCAGTCAAAAAAAGGGTTCCTAGGCTCCTTCGGTCCACTTTAAGTCAATGGAGATTTTAATTTGCTTTAAATGCTTGCAGTTATCAATCCATGTGGTCTACAATTATGAGACCACTATGGCTGGAAAGCACTAGCTCAGAGCTACATTCACACCAAATTTTGGGCCATTTTGACCATCAGGTGGCAGAGAAACAGCCAGTCAAAAAAAGGGTTCCTAGTCTCCTTTGGTCCACTTTAAGTCAATGGAGAGTTTAATTTGCTTTAAATGCTTGCAGTTATCAATCCATGTGGTCTACAATTATGAGACCACTATGGCTGGAAAGCACTAGCTCAGAGCTACATTCACACCAAATTTTGGGCCATTTTGACCATCAGGTGGCAGAGAAACAGCCAGTCAAAAAAAGGGTTCCTAGGCTCCTTCGGTCCACTTTAAGTCAATGGAGATTTTAATTTGCTTTAAATGCTTGCAGTTATCAATCCGTGTGGTCTACAATTATGGGACCACTATGGCTGGAAATTACTAGCTCAGAGCTACATTCACACCAAATTTTGGGCCATTTTGACCATCAGGTGGCAGAGAAACAGCCAGTCAAAAAAAGGGTTCCTAGGCTCCTTCGGTCCACTTTAAGTCAATGGAGATTTTAATTTGCTTTAAATGCTTGCAGTTATCAATCCGTGTGGTCTACAATTATGGGACCACTATGGCTGGAAATTACTAGCTCAGAGCTACATTCACACCAAATTTTGGGCCATTTTCACCATCAGGTGGCAGAGAAACAGTCAGTCAAAAATAGGGTTCCTAGGCTCCTTCGGTCCACTTTAAGTCAATGGAGATTTTAATTTGCTTTAAATGCTTGCAGTTATCAATCCATGTGGTCTACAATTATGGGACCACTATGGCTGGAAAGCACTAGCTCAGAGCTACATTCACACCAAATTTTGGGCCATTTTGACCATCAGGTGGCAGAGAAACAGCCAGTCAAAAAAAGGGTTCCTAGGCTCCTTTGGTCCACTTTAAGTCAATGGAGATTTTAATTTGCTTTAAATGCTTGCAGTTATCAATCCATGTGGTCTACAATTATGAGACCACTATGGCTGGAAAGCACTAGCTCAGAGCTACATTCACACCAAATTTTGGGCCATTTTGACCATCAGGTGGCAGAGAAACAGCCAGTCAAAAAAAGGGTTCCTAGGCTCCTTCGGTCCACTTTAAGTCAATGGAGATTTTAATTTGCTTTAAATGCTTGCAGTTATCAATCCATGTGGTCTACAATTATGAGACCACTATGGCTGGAAAGCACTAGCTCAGAGCTACATTCACACCAAATTTTGGGCCATTTTGACCATCAGGTGGCAGAGAAACAGCCAGTCAAAAAAAGGGTTCCTAGTCTCCTTTGGTCCACTTTAAGTCAATGGAGATTTTAATTTGCTTTAAATGCTTGCAGTTATCAATCCATGTGGTCTACAATTATGAGACCACTATGGCTGGAAAGCACTAGCTCAGAGCTACATTCACACCAAATTTTGGGCCATTTTGACCATCAGGTGGCAGAGAAACAGCCAGTCAAAAAAAGGGTTCCTAGGCTCCTTCGGTCACTTTAAGTCAATGGAGATTTTAATTTGCTTTAAATGCTTGCAGTTATCAATCCATGTGGTCTACAATTATGAGACCACTATGGCTGGAAAGCACTAGCTCAGAGCTACATTCACACCAAATTTTGGGCCATTTTGACAATCAGGTGGCAGAGAAACAGCCAGTCAAAAAAAGGGTTCCTAGGCTCCTTGGTCCCACTTTAAGTCAATGGAGATTTTAATTTGCTTTAAATGCTTGCAGTTATCAATCCATGTGGTCTACAATTATGAGACCACTATGGCTGGAAAGCACTAGCTCAGAGCTACATTCACACCAAATTTTGGGCCATTTTGACCATCAGGTGGCAGAGAAACAGCCAGTCAAAAAAAGGGTTCCTAGGCTCCTTCGGTCCACTTTAAGTCAATGGAGATTTTAATTTGCTTTAAATGCTTGCAGTTATCAATCCGTGTGGTCTACAATTATGGGACCACTATGGCTGGAAATTACTAGCTCAGAGCTACATTCACACCAAATTTTGGGCCATTTTGAATATCAGGTGGCAGAGAAACAGCCAGTCAAAAAAAGGGTTCCTAGGCTCCTTCGGTCCACTTTAAGTCAATGGAGATTTAATTTGCTTTAAATGCTTGCAGTTATCAATCCATGTGGTCTACAATTATGGACCACTATGGCTGGAAAGTACTAGCTCAGAGCTACATTCACACCAAATTTTGGGCCATTTTGACCATCAGGTGGCAGAGAAACAGCCAGTCAAAAAAAGGGTTCCTAGGCTCCTTCGGTCCACTTTAAGTCAATGGAGATTTTAATTTGCTTTAAATGCTTGCAGTTATCAATCCATGTGGTCTACAATTATGAGACCACTATGGCTGGAAAGCACTAGCTCAGAGCTACATTCACACCAAATTTTGGGCCATTTTGACCATCAGGTGGCAGAGAAACAGCCAGTCAAAAAAAGGGTTCCTAGGCTCCTTCGGACCACTTTAAGTCAATGGAGATTTTAATTTGCTTTAATGCTTGCAGTTATCAATCCATGTGGTCTACAATTATGAGACCACTATGGCTGGAAAGCACTAGCTCAGAGCTACATTCACACCAAATTTGGGCCATTTTGACCATCAGGTGGCAGAGAAACAGCCAGTCAAAAAAAGGGTTTCCTAGGCTCCTTCGGTCCACTTTAAGTCAATGGAGATTTTAATTTGCTTTAAATGCTTGCAGTTATCAATCCATGTGGTCTACAATTATGAGACCACTATGGCCTGAAAGCACTAGCTCAGAGCTACATTCACACAAATTTTGGGCCATTTTGACCATCAGGTGGCAGAGAAACAGCCAGTCAAAAAAAGGGTTCCTAGGCTCCTTCGGTCCACTTTAAGTCAATGGAGATTTTAATTTGCTTTAAATGCTTGCAGTTATCAATCCATGTGGTCTACAATTATGAGACCACTATGGCTGGAAAGCACTAGCTCAGAGCTACATTCACACCAAATTTTGGGCCATTTTGACCATCAGGTGGCAGAGAAACAGCCAGTCAAAAAAAGGGTTCCTAGTCTCCTTTGGTCCACTTTAAGTCAATGGAGAGTTTAATTTGCTTTAAATGCTTGCAGTTATCAATCCATGTGGTCTACAATTATGAGACCACTATGGCTGGAAAGCACTAGCTCAGAGCTACATTCACACCAAATTTTGGGCCATTTTGACCATCAGGTGGCAGAGAAACAGCCAGTCAAAAAAAGGGTTCCTAGGCTCCTTCGGTCCACTTTAAGTCAATGGAGATTTTAATTTGCTTTAAATGCTTGCAGTTATCAATCCATGTGGTCTACAATTATGAGGACCACTATGGCTGGAAAGCACTAGCTCAGAGCTACATTCACACCAAATTTTGGGCCATTTTGACCATCAGGTGGCAGAGAAACAGCCAGTCAAAAAAGGGTTCCTAGGCTCCTTTGGTCCACTTTAAGTCAATGGAGATTTTAATTTGCTTTAAATGCTTGCAGTTATCAATCCATGTGGTCTACAATTATGGGGACCACTATGGCTGGAAATTACTAGCTCAGAGCTACATTCACACCAAATTTTGGGCCATTTTGACCATCAGGTGGCAGAGAAACAGCCAGTCAAAAAAAGGCGTTCCTAGGCTCCTTTGGTCCACTTTAAGTCAATGGAGATTTTAATTTGCTTTAAATGCTTGCAGTTATCAATCCATGTGGTCTACAATTATGAGACCACTATGGCTGGAAAGCACTAGCTCAGAGCTACATTCACACCAAATTTTGGGCCATTTTGACCATCAGGTGGCAGAGAAACAGCCAGTCAAAAAAAGGGTTCCTAGGCTCCTTCGGTCCACTTTAAGTCAATGGAGATTTTAATTTGCTTTAAATGCTTGCAGTTATCAATCCGTGTGGTCTACAATTATGGGACCACTATGGCTGGAAATTACTAGCTCAGAGCTACATTCACACCAAATTTTGGGCCATTTTGACATCAGGTGGCAGAGAAACAGCCAGTCAAAAAAGGGTTCCTAGGCTCCTTCGGTCCACTTTAAGTCAATGGAGATTTTAATTTGCTTTAAATGCTTGCAGTTATCAATCCATGTGGTCTACAATTATGGGACCACTATGGCTGGAAAGCTACTAGCTCAGAGCTACATTCACACCAAATTTTGGGCCATTTTGACCATCAGGTGGCAGAGAAACAGCCAGTCAAAAAAGGGTTCCTAGGCTCCTTCGGTCCACTTTAAGTCAATGGAGATTTTAATTTGCTTTAAATGCTTGCAGTTATCAATCCATGTGGTCTACAATTATGAGACCACTATGGCTGGAAAGCACTAGCTCAGAGCTACATTCACACCAAATTTTGGGCCATTTTGACCATCAGGTGGCAGAGAAACAGCCAGTCAAAAAAAGGGTTCCTAGGCTCCTTCGGTCCACTTTAAGTCAATGGAGATTTTAATTTGCTTTAATGCTTGCAGTTATCAATCCATGTGGTCTACAATTATGAGACCACTATGGCTGGAAAGCACTAGCTCAGAGCTACATTCACACCAAATTTTGGGCCATTTTGACCATCAGGTGGCAGAGAAACAGCCAGTCAAAAAAAGGGTTCCTAGGCTCCTTCGGTCCACTTTAAGTCAATGGAGATTTTAATTTGCTTTAAATGCTTGCAGTTATCAATCCATGTGGTCTACAATTATGAGACCACTATGGCTGGAAAGCACTAGCTCAGAGCTACATTCACACCAAATTTTGGGCCATTTTGACCATCAGGTGGCAGAGAAACAGTCCAGTCAAAAAAAGGGTTCCTAGGCTCCTTCGGTCCACTTTAAGTCAATGAGATTTTAATTTGCTTTAAATGCTTGCAGTTATCAATCCATGTGGTCTACAATTATGAGACCACTATGGCTGGAAAGCACTAGCTCAGAGCTACATTCACACCAAATTTTGGGCCATTTTGACCATCAGGTGGCAGAGAAACAGCCAGTCAAAAAAAGGGTTCCTAGGCTCCTTCGGTCCACTTTAAGTCAATGGAGATTTTAATTTGCTTTAAATGCTTGCAGTTATCAATCCATGTGGTCTACAATTATGAGACCACTATGGCTGGAAAGCACTAGCTCAGAGCTACATTCACACCAAATTTTGGGCCATTTTGACCATCAGGTGGCAGAGAAACAGCTCAGTCAAAAAAAGGGTTCCTAGGCTCCTTCGGTCACTTTAAGTCAATGGAGATTTTAATTTGCTTTAAATGCTTGCAGTTATCAATCCATGTGGTCTACAATTATGAGACCACTATGGCTGGAAAGCACTAGCTCAGAGCTACATTCACACCAAATTTTGGCCATTTTGACCATCAGGTGGCAGAGAAACAGCCAGTCAAAAAAAGGGTTCCTAGGCTCCTTCGGTCCACTTTAAGTCAATGGAGATTTTAATTTGCTTTAAATGCTTGCAGTTATCAATCCATGTGGTCTACAATTATGAGACCACTATGGCTGGAAAGCACTAGCTCAGAGCTACATTCACACCAAATTTTGGGCCATTTTGACCATCAGGTGGCAGAGAAACAGCCAGTCAAAAAAAGGGTCCTAGGCTCCTTTGGTCCACTTTAAGTCAATGGAGATTTTAATTTGCTTTAAATGCTTGCAGTTATCAATCCATGTGGTCTACAATTATGAGACCACTATGGCTGGAAAGCACTAGCTCAGAGCTACATTCACACCAAATTTTGGCCATTTTGACCATCAGGTGGCAGAGAAACAGCCAGTCAAAAAAAGGGTTCCTAGGCTCCTTCGGTCCACTTTAAGTCAATGGAGATTTTAATTTGCTTTAAATGCTTGCAGTTATCAATCCATGTGGTCTACAATTATGAGACCACTATGGCTGAAAGCACTAGCTCAGAGCTACATTCACACCAAATTTTGGGCCATTTTGACCATCAGGTGGCAGAGAAACAGCCAGTCAAAAAAAGGGTTCCTAGGCTCCTTCGGTCCACTTTAAGTCAATGGAGATTTTAATTTGCTTTAAATGCTTGCAGTTATCAATCCATGTGGTCTACAATTATGAGACCACTATGGCTGGAAAGCACTAGCTCAGAGCTACATTCACACCAAATTTTGGGCCATTTTGACCATCAGGTGGCAGAGAAACAGCCTGTCAAAAAAAGGGTTCCTAGGCTCCTTCGGTCCACTTTAAGTCAATGGAGATTTTAATTTGCTTTAAATGCTTGCAGTATCAATCCATGTGGTCTACAATTATGAGACCACTATGGCCTGAAAGCACTAGCTCAGAGCTACATTCACACCAAATTTTGGGCCATTTGACCATCAGGTGGCAGAGAAACAGCAGTCAAAAAAAAGGGTTCCTAGGCTCCTTCGGTCCACTTTAAGTCAATGGAGATTTTAATTTGCTTTAAATGCTTGCATGTTATCAATCCATGTGGTCTACAATTATGAGACCACTATGGCTGAAAGCACTAGCTCAGAGCTACATTCACACCAAATTTTGGGCCATTTTGACCATCAGGTGGCAAGAGAAACAGCCAGTCAAAAAAAAGGGTTCCTAGGCTCCTTCGGTCCACTTTAAGTCAATGGAGATTCTTATTTGCTTTAAATGCTTGCAGTTATCAATCCATGTGGTCTACAATTATGAGACCACTATGGCTGGAAAGCACTAGCTCAGAGCTACATTCACACCAAATTTTGGGCCATTTTGACCATCAGGTGGCAGAGAAACAGCCAGTCAAAAAAAAGGGTTCCTAGGCTCCTTTGGTCCACTTTAAGTCAATGGAGATTTAATTTGCTTTAAATGCTTGCAGTTATCAATCCATGTGGTCTACAATTATGAGACCACTATGGCTGGAAAGCACTAGCTCAGAGCTACATTCACACAAATTTTGGGCCATTTTGACATCAGGTGGCAGAGAAACAGCCAGTCAAAAAAAGGGTTCCTAGGCTCCTTCGGTCCACTTTAAGTCAATGGAGATTTTAATTTGCTTTAAATGCTTGCAGTTATCAATCCGTGTGGTCTACAATTATGGGA